>JADRCH010000016.1:2375219-2410219 GCA_019843965.1 Rhynchomys soricoides | reverse complement strand
ATCACCAGCAGGGGACTTCAGTCACTTTCTGTCAAGCATTAGCAAACCAGTGCTAGGAGTTTCTTGCCTAGAGAAGCCAACAGTTGTCCCAGGGAAACTTCTGCCCAGAGCCTGTTGGGAATGAAGCTAAGAGAGCCAGAGCTCACAGGAGTGCCCCAGCCCTGGCCCAGCCCGAAGTTCTGCTCCACGGGGAGCTTCTGCCTGGCCTCTACTTCTGGTTGCTGGAGTGCAGCCTGCACCTTTTTTACTTCCGGACTTGTCTAGGTCTTATCACCAGGAGCAGAAGGTTGCAGAGTCCAGCTGGAGGCCTGCTCCGAGGCCTGGCTGCTGTGTCCCGGAAGCACTCAGCCCAGCCCTAGCTGCCCTGGCTTCCTGCAGCTTCTTCTACAGAGTGGAAGCTGCTTGTCTCTAGGTGCCTGTAGGTGGTGAGGTGAAGAGATCTGACTGACATGGGCTCAATGATTCAAAGTGGCTAGAGGGACTGCATCTCCTCACACTTCCCTCCCTCCCACCGCCACCCCTGTCTCAGCCCTACCCCTTCTTTCACCCCCTGTCTTATTTGTGACTGTCTTTCATCTCATCTCTGGACTTTACCTTACCTCCAGAGGCTCCTTTGCTTACACAGGTATGACATTTGGTGCTGCCTGAAGCATCCCTCTGAGCTCCTGGGATCCTCCAGCACCCAGCCCTTGACCTGCTCTATCTGTCAATCTTAAGGTACGTGAGCTATCAGGCCAAGACCAACCAGCAGTGAATGCCCCAAGTGACAGACTAGAACAATTAGACCAGAAATAATCGTGACTGAGGCTATGTGTGACCTTACATATGCTCCTTGCTGGTGTAAGATGGAACATTCTAAAAGAGTGGCTAGGAGAAACACTTCCCTCCCTGACTGCCTCCAAAAGCCACCAATGACATGTGCCTCAGACCTGACATTCTGGAACTAGCCTTGTCTGGAAGCAGGAATGTTCTCCAACCTTCTGATCTGTCCAAGTCATTCCAGGCTAACAGTCATGGTTAGTGTAGCAAAGGCCTTCTGCCTGACAGATGTAAGACTAGCTGTGAGTCACTCAGCTATTAACGCTGGCTCTAACACTACTTCCTGTGTACAGTGGCCACTTGTATCTCAGACTGAGATCATGCACTGGGTCTCATGTCTAAAGACAAGATGAGTCCCAACTTCCTCCAAAATAAACGATGGGAGGTAGTCCAATTCTGCCAGTTAGTTTAAATGTCAACTCACTACAACTTAAGATTATTTGGAAAGAACTTTAATTGAGGAATTGCCTAGATCATGTTAGGTTGTGGTCATGTCTGGGGTTAAGGTGGGGTCTTCATTGTTAATTGATACGCCCAGTGTGTTATGGGCCATATCATTCCCTGGGCAGGTAGCCCTAAAGTGTATAAGTGAAAAGAGTTAGCTGAGCACAGGCAACCTAGCAAGCAGCAGAGATGTGCCCATTTCTCTATTCTTGACTGACTAGCTGCTCTGAGTTCCTGCCTTGACTTTCCCTCATTTGAAAGACTGTAACCTGAGACTGTAAGCCAAATAAGCCCTTTTCTCCTCTAGGTTGCTTTTGGTCAGGGTATTTTATCATAACAACTTAAGTAAAGCTAGGACACACACCTTCCTCCAAAATACCTGTTAGGTTCAGGTCCTAGAAAGAACAGTCTCTCCTCTCTCCATCCACCAAAGGACAGAGCATCAAGAAATCCAGTGGTGACAAGGAACTTCCCAAGCCTCTCTGCTAGAAGCCAGAAGAGCCCTGAAAGGCTGCAGGAAACTCAAATCCAGGGAGCAGGAGACACAGAGGTCACCCGTGGTACTTTGTAAAACAAAGTCCACACGGGATATGGGCTTTCTTGCCACATTCTCTGTCCCCTGAGAACAAAGCTCAAGGTGAGGTGGACTTATCCTGGCAGTATCTAGATGCTTGCTCACAGTCATCTCTGTTACTTACTAAGAAAGCTAAATAAACCTTAGCACAGATCAGAACTGACCAAGGGGCAGGAGCAGACATATTACCCTTTGTGGGTCAGCAGGTGGAAGTTTGCTGCTAAGGCATCTCTTTCCCACCTACCCTCTGAGGAAAGAAGAAGCAGAACACTGGGACCAACCAGTAGCTGTGGCAGAAGATGTCTGGCCTGCCAGTCAAGGGCAGACAGGAGTCCCAGGCTGACCCATGTCCAAGGCTGAGGTTGTGAAGCCTGAGCAGGAGCCCAAGCTCTAAGCCAGAGAGAATGGTCACAGTGAGCAGAGGCCACAGTGGCTCCGTGTCCTCCCAGACACCTTCCCAATAAGCCTGCAATTGCACGGAATCCGATTCATGGGCAGACACTTGTCGCAAACATCAGGAACGACATAGCGTGTACACAGCTGCATCACGTCTGAGGACATTTTACTCTCAGTCACACCCGGCAGGATCTAATGACTCCAGCTGAAGCAGCACATAGAGGTGCTGCTTCAGCTGCACAGTGACAGTGACATTTTGAGACAAGGAAAGCTGACTGTTTAAAAAAAAAAAAAAAAAAAAAAGATGGGGGCTGGAGATGGCTCAGCAGTTAAGAGCACTGACTGCTCTTCCAAAGGTCCTGAGTTCAAATCCCAGCAACCACATGGTGGCTCACAACCATCCGTAATGAGATCTGATGCCCTCTTCTGGGGTATCTGAAGACAGCTACAGTGTACTTATATATAATAAATAAATAAATCTTTAAAAAATAAAAAAAAGATGAAACTGAGCGAGAAAACTTGAAAACCCCCAAACATTATAGTTCATGCTGTAGAGAAACCTACTAGAGGATCCCAAGTTGGGGTTTTAGAAATTTGTGTGATGCTGCTAACAGTAAGTTGTCAAATCAAGAGCTTTCTAAACCCCATAAAAATCTGTTTGGTGCCGTAGCTCCCAGTAACTATGGCCTACAGGCAGTCCCTTGTTTTCATAAGTAGTTTTACTGGAAGCCACTACTCTCCTGTTTGCCTCTGTCTATAGCAGCCTTCCCCCCAGTGACAGGTGAGGAATGACAGAGACCAAGTTGTTGGTTGTGTGGCCCTTACTAGACATACTCTCTGACTCCTTTATCAAATAAAATTTGAATTATCCTTTAAATACCTATACAGCAAATTTGACGGATGGGCTTGGAGATGACTTGGTTGGTAAAGTGCCCACAGCATGAACATGAGGACCTGAGTTCGAATCCTCAGCACCTGCGTAAAAGCCAGGTAAATTGAAAAGTCATGCCTTGGAGTTTACTAGCCAGCAAGCCTAAGCCAACAAGTCAGTTCCAAGTTCAGTGAGAAACCCTACTAAGAGGAAAGCAACTGAGGAAGGCACCTGCCTCAGCACCCCCCCCCCGACCTTGAGGCAGGTGGAAGAAAGCTCAGTGTTGAGTTGATCATCATCAGTCTGTGAGTTAATCAATCATGCCTTTGTAGTGAAGCTTCCATGAAGATACAGGACGGGGTTTATAACATCCTGAGGGCAGAGTATATGGGAGGTCTGGATGGCGTGGGCTGGGAGAGGGTCCAGGCCCCTTTTTCACACCTCACCGCTTGCCTGTCTTCATCTATATCTTCTGACAGTGAGCTTGAGAAAGTGTTTTCCCAAGCTCTGTGAATATATGTAGCAAACTACTGCAGCTTTAGGGATCTGTGGAACCCAGCAGAGATCAGCTGCACAGATGAGGCAGCCTGGGGCTTTCAATGGCATCTTAAATGGTGGGCTGGATAGTTTTATGTCTACTTGACACAGCTAAAGTCATCTGAGAGGAGGGAGCCTCAATTAAGAAAATACTTCCATAAGATCAGGCTGTAGGCAAGTCTGGAGAACATTTTCATAGTTAGTGATTGATAGGGGAGGGGCCAACCTATTGTGGGCCTGGGCTAGTGGTCCTGGGTTCAATAAGAAAGCAGGCTGAGCAAGCCATGGGGAGCAAGCCAGTTAGGAGCACCCCCTCCATGGCCTCTGCATCAGCTCCTGCCTCTAGGTTCCTGTCCTATCCTGCCTCTAGGAACTGTCCTGACTTCCTTCAGTGATGGACTATGATGTGGAAGTGTAAACCAAAAGACCCTTTCCTCCTCAACTCGCTGGTTTTTCATGGCAGTAATAATAACCCTAACTAAAACAAGTGGTGATGGGGAGACAGTTGGAGATAGCCCTCAAGCTATGGGATGTGACCATTTATCTAGGTAGTATCCTAAATCAATTAGGTGAGAGGATGCCTAGTTGGCACCTGCCACAGTAATGGCTGCTTGCTGGTTGAGGGAAAGTACCAGGTGGCTGGTGTCAGAGGTGACCTGCATTGTGGGAGTGTATACAGCAGAAGCTGAGTCCAAGTTCTGCCTTTCTACTACATGTCCGTGGTGTTGGTGGGATATATGCAAACGCAATGGGTGTTCATTTAGACTCCTTCGACCTAAAGCAGCTGTGTGGGTTACTTCACTCAGCATTACTACTGTCGGCATTGTGACAAAACATCCGACGGATGCAGCTTCAGGGAAGAAACATTTCCCCAGTCTCACCCTTCAGAAATCTCTTCCATGGTTGCCCAGCCTGGTGCTTTAGAACAGAGCATGGGGTTATGGCAGGGGAGAGAGAAACTGGCTATTCCCTTCATGGAGTACAAGAAGCAGAGAAAGGAAAGGGGAAGGGGCCGGCTGTAAGCTTCAAAGGCACACTCTTAGACATAACAGGAGAGTGGGCCCCACGTCCCAAAGTTGCCAGAGCATCCCAAAATAATAGTGCCACTGGCTAGGACAGAACAGTCAACAGTGAACCTGAGACCACAGCACCAATCATTTAAAAACAATCTGTGTGACAATTAGAAAAACTGTAAGTGGATGTCAGCTGTAAAGATTTGTAGTTAACAGCTGTAGGCTGTGGTAATGGACCTGGTTTGTGTGAAGAGTCATTATCCTTTAGAAACCCGTTCTTGCCATACAGTTGCTGAAGTAATGGCCTCAGAGGCCTGTTTCAAGGTTATTTGCATATCCCCTCCTACATCAATTCTGGGTTTGGCTGCATGAGTTGTTTTGGCTAATGAGACATTAGCCAACATGATGCAAGCAGGGACTTGTAAAGTCCTTGCGTACAGGGGCTTGCCTTCTCTTGCCTCTGGCAACTCTTGGAATGCTGCCACTGTTGGAGCAAGCCCAAGCTAGCCTGCTCCAGAGGTCATGTGGAAAACTGAGCTATCCTGACTGATTGCCAGAGTAGCCTTATGAAAGGCTCTTCAATGCCAGTCAAGTCATGAGCTGGCTGCTTCCACTCAATGCCTAGACAAGATGGACAGAAGAGCTAACCCCTTGATAGTTCATCAGTCTCCACTGTCAGGATCCTATGGTTCTACAGTTGCCATTCATTGATAAACCTATAGATGTCTGGGGACTGAAGATGGGTGAATGCAGGTAGAGATGGAACAAGACTTGTTCTATACTGACAGTGAAGCTTGTGAGAGTTTCATCCTGATCCACCTCTGGTAATGTTTGAAATAGCAATTTCTAGAATAAAAGAAAGAAGGAAGAAATAAAAGAGGAAGGAGGTTGGAGAGGTGGCTCAATGGGTGTGGTAATTACTAGGGTCAAAGTGAGGAACTGAGTGCCGATCCCGCCGATCCGCAGAACCCAGGTAAACCTGGGTATGGGCACTCACATCTGTAACTCCAGCAGACACAAAGAGATGGGCAACACAAACGGAAGAATTCCCAGAAGCTCATCTGCCAGCAGGTCCGGCATATGAACAAGTGGAAGACCCTCTAACCTCCATACGAATGCTGTACACATGCAGGCTTTCACACAACAAGCTTAGATTCTCAGATTCATGCACATGTGCACACACACACACGATACATACAAATATACATGAATTCACTCACAAATATACATGAATGCACACACAATACAAAGAATAAAGGAGTGGGGGAGAAGGAAAGGAGAATGAGCTTTCAATCCATTAACAGATAAGACACGGAAAAGCAAAATAAAACTTCCAGAGTAGCACAGCTAAGTCCAAGAAGACCTTGTTGCTGGCTCTCTATTACCAGCAGTTACACAGAAGAACAGACCATGACAATTGCTTCTTGCTTGAGAAAAACCTGTAGCTGCTCTAAGACAACAGGAAATGGCAAGACTGCTGATGACAAATGATTTTCACCTATTATTTGGGGAAAAACATGTTCTGCCATGTATTCACGTGTTCTGCATTGTAGTTCGTAAAGACAGACAAAGATGCCTCCCTTCCACGCCCTGTTTTGCTGCTGTTTGGCACCAACAGCTTGTTCTGCTCTCAAACGTGTGTAATGACTGTGATAACTATGACAGAGATAACCAGGGCCACAGAACCGTGTGCCAGGACAGCAATACTAAAAATTCTTCTGCATGTCCAAATATATTGAAGTTCTCTCTTTCCCACACATTCAAAATGAGCAGGGCTTTCATTATGCATCAAATGGGGAAATTAAGCAGGGCAATTATCTGTCTATTGCCCCAGGATAGCTTGGGCACTGTTTAATCAGACGTTGCTATGGGAGGCTGCAGACTGCTCCTGACCATAAACAGACATTAAAGAGAGTTGCTTCATAAAAAATAAAAATAATTAAAAAAAAAAAAAAGTCTTCCAAGTCTTTACACCCAGTGTTGGTTTCCCTGAGAACTTCTGAACCTTAGGACTCCACTGGAGTTTAGGGAGAGGAAGGAAGATTCTAGAAGGTGATAAGTAGACTAAAAAGTCAAATACAACAAAGTTAAAATAAATTGCTATCTTTCTCATAACTGAATTGGCAGGGGCCCTGCCTTGTTTTTCTTGGGAGTGGTGTTCAAGAGGCCCACAGGGCTCTGTGTTTATGTTTGATGACTGGTCTGAAATCCTAGAGCCTTGGAGCCAGCTGGCAGAGTCTGATGCGGCCAGTGCATCGCCAAGGGCCGAATCAGCAGTACTGGCCACAGCTCAACCCAGGGGTGAAAGAGTCCTGGGTGGGCAGAGACAGGGCCCAAGTTCTCCCTCCTTAAAGGCCTACGGGATTAGAAACCAAATCTTTGAGAGTTCTGATTTTCTATGGGTCACACTTAAAAGTCATATTACTTTGTCCTGTTTGTCATTTTCTTAAGGAGAAAAGTTTCATGATCAAGGGGTCAGTGAGTGGATATAATAGGGAGATTGAGAGTTCTAGACTTAGTGGAGGAGGGTGTCAAAATTTCTTCCATTCTGTAGCACCTAGGCTTAGCTGACCTGGGTGCCCCTGGGAATGGCAGGCAGAGACCCTTCCTCTCTCCTTCAACATGGAGAGGCATGAAGAGAGACAGGATAGCTCCCTCATCAGCAGTTCTGTCTGTCTGTAGCTGCTGCTCAGCAGAACTGAGCTTGTTACTTCCCCAGAGCCTCTTCAGCCCCAGACACTGAAAACTGCCACTTTTTACCCATCTCCTCTCTCTATTCCTCTTCCTGTCCCACTTCCCTGTCCTACCTCCTGGGATATCTCACCGCCTGAACACACAGGAGGACAGCTCACAAACTAACAGCAGTCCTGGGAGACAGCTAATGCTTGCCAAACAATGGGGCCACACTGGCAACCAACCTAGATACAGGCGAAGGGGGAATGGAGATGGATGGAGGCCAGAAGCAGTTGCCTGTGTCATAGTGCTAACGGTGGCTGGTGCTGAATACACAAAAGAGTGTACATGTACCACGGTGCGGTCAACATAGACCTCATACTTAGCCAGGAAATAACTTCTCAAACCTGCAGTCCTCGAGGGAGACTGGGCCCAGCCCCTCAAGACCTCCCTTTTCAGGGGGACTTAGACCAAGCAAAGCGTTGATTATGGCCAGCCTCCCACTATCAGCAAGAAGGACTGTGGCAGGCTAGTTACCAAGGGCTGCAGACTGTGTGAGGGAACCAGGGGACAGGGAAATGGTCAGTGAGCGCCTTTCTTATCTCTTTCTGCAGAGGCCCCAGGCAGGAGAGTTCAGAGTGCCTGGAACACTGTTGACAAGCTGAGTAGTGCAAGGGCTAGCCCAGTGCCCTAGTCCCTAGGTTTGGTGGCCAGTTCTTGCTCTAAGCAATTCTACAGAGGCAGTCATCTCAGGACTGCTAGGACAAAATGCAGGAGTGGCCACAGCCAAAGTGGCTAGGGTAAAAGCCATCTAGACATCTAAACATCGGTCCCTGGGGATGGGTGATGGGGACTATGCGGCCCCGCCCCAGGAAGCCGGCTTAGGGTGCTGAAACGTGTGGCTGACACCAGGGGGCAGGGAAGAAGTTGACTCCCTGAATGAGAGCTGCCCAGAGAAAGCCAGAAGAACGGGCAGACAGAAGAGAGGGGTCATGGAGACGTCACTAAGGCATCCTGCACACCCATCTCCGACCCAGTCCCCAGAACAGTGCAGCCAGACATGCGACATCTCCAAGATTAATCTGTGGGCCTGTGGCCTGGGTCAGGGACACTAGGCGGCAGCCACCGGTGTCCTGAAGTCTCCCTCTGCCGCTCAAGCCCCCATTCCCCGCTGTGGGAGGCCCCGCCCACCCATGTCTGCCTGTCAAGCGCAGCCATCACCAGTCGCAAGGGAGGCATCAGGGACAGAAGCCCTATCCTCGGGCCTCAGCCATGTCGCTGCCGGTGCTGACCCATTTTCTTTCCCACCTCCCCAGCCACAGCCCCGAAAAAACGCAGACTCCCAGCAGAGTGGGTGCCACCCGCTCTCCCTGCCCCCACGCCCCTTCATGAGAGATTTGAGGAAATAGGTGAAAGCAGGCTAAGGGAAGGGGGTTGGAGGAGGGAGGGAAGACAGAGAAGGAAGGAGAGGAGGAGGGAGAAGGGGGAGGCCATGCCAGTGCCTGCTGGCAGCTAAGGAGGAAACCTTAAAACCCTGAAGTGTATATCAGCCCCAGGCTAAGGATTCCAGAACTCTAGCTCCAGTCTCCTGCCCTAGAGGCTCCAGACTCAGTCTTCCCCCTTTCTGCACTTTCATCTCCCGAGCTAGTTTTCCCCAGCCTTGGATATTTTTGTACAAGACCATTTATTTATTCATTACCTATGAACTTGGGGAACTGAGGGCCCATAGTGCAAGAACATAAGTGGCTAAAGACGATGTCAGCCTGGGAAGCCCAGGTCCTGCGGCCTCCTTCTCTGTCCTCAGAGGACACTCAAAGGCCAGTTGAGGTGGCCTAGCTGCCTAACATCACACCTGAGAATCTCTTCTGTCTGACTTAGGTGCTCTATGTGTGTTAATGCTTGCCAAAGAACGTTCACAAGTTGTCCCTCACACAAAGACCTTCACCAAGTACAGGGATGCATGTTAACACACTCTTCACAGAAAGTGGAGCAGAATGTTCTAGAGCTGAGGGCAATTAAGTATTTACCAAATGCCAAGCCATAGTCTGGGTCTGGGCACACCTCTCCTTAGCCTCATCTATCTCATAAAGGTTTATTACTGTCCTCTGAATTTTTTCAGAGGAGGAGTCTGAGCCAATGCAAGAGTGGATTTCATGCCTGGCTCACATAAGCACAACAGCCAGGATTAGAGTCTGTTTGGCTCCAGACAGCAAGATAAAGACTAGGCCTTTCTGTGCATATGTTACATGAATTGTTTTCTCACTAAGAGTTCTGGTTTTTGCCACCTTTCTAAGACACCTAAGGAAAAAGTGGCAGTCGTGCACACCTGAAGCTTTTACAGGTTTTAAGAACAGTGGGGGGGGGGGGGGGTCCTACAGCCAGTCTGCTCCTTACTTGACCCTATCCACTTAAGCCAGGACCTATGGTTCCCCTCAGTTCAGGGATAGAGAAAAGCCAAGGGCAGAGACCCACACTGACCTTGGAAACCAGCTAGGTGACCTTTGGGCTGAGTCATGCCTACCTCCATGAGCTCTGGACGTCACAATTGGAAGCAGAACAAAGTGTGGCCTGAGGGTGGCTTTGTCCAGCTGTGGGATCAAGTCTGATGGTGGCAGGGACCTAGAGTGGGTGTGTGGTGACTCCATACCCCCTAGGATCCTGTGGGAGGGCTGAAGAACCAAGATTTCTTTATTATCCTCAGAGATTCCATCTCGGTTTGTGGTTTTGATCATCAAACATAGCTCAGTAGCTCAAGCATTTGCTGAGCAAGCCTAAGGACCTGAGTTCAATCCCTGAAAGTCACAGTAGAAATAATGAGAGAGCCAACTCCATAAAGTTATTCTCTGACCTCCATGTGTATTCCATGGTATGCGCACAACATATGGGCAAGCGCGCACACACAGATCACACACACGCAATAGTCAGTAAAATGTATAAAAACAAATGAGAAAGAGAATTCTTTATCTTTTAAAGAAGATGCTTCTTGAATAACAGTAAAGTCGTACCTCGATAAAACCACTGTAAATTGAAAACAGTTTTAAAATAAAGTGACTTTAACTCACCTACGTGTGTGATGTTTTAATTGTCAACTTGATGAATCTAGAATCACTTAGGAGACAAACCTCTGGGCTTATCCATGAGGGAGTTTCTAGATTGTGTTTACAGAGGTGGGAAGACCCACCCTAGCTGTGGGCCGCACATTCTGGAGCTGAGGTCCTGACAGAATCCTGCTGAAATGTCAAGATATGGCTTTGACTGAATGTGTCACCTTGGCACCATGATAAAGTTGGAAAACTGTAAGTCCAACTACCATTAAGTTGGAACTGTGTGTGTGTGTGTGTGTGTGTGTGTGTGTGTTTGTGCTCACCCGTGCATGTGTCCTATTGGTTCTGGTCAAATAACCTGAGAAAAACCTTGTTAGTTCTAACCTCTCTGCTACCAGGTTTCTTTGATACAAGAACAGTACCTTACCAAGACAAAACTGGAGGCTGGTAATTTTCCATGTGAGCAGCCATTTCTAACTTTGGCATATGTGACACTGATGTGTGTGAAGATTCCTCATCTTCTTCACGTGACCCTCCAGGATTTTTTTATGCTGGATGTTAACCTCTGAATATACTATGTGCTGTAAGTATGCCCTTGCTGAGATCATCTGCTCCTTTGCTTGGAGGTAGCTTCCGTCCTAATACATACTAGTTACACTCTTTGAAAACTTCTTCTTTTACATTTGCTTGCTTATTTCATGCGTGTATGCTTGGGAAAGGTGTGGTAGCATTGGTGTAGGTCAGAGGACAACTTGTGGACGTTAATTGTCTCCTTCCACCATGTAAGTACCAGGGATCAAGTCTGAGCACGCTCACCGGCTCCTAGTTACAACCTTACAGAAATCCAGCTCAATACAATATAATGCAGAGGGCTGTGTACCAAGAAGCGCATGTAGCTACAATCATATTCGGATATGTATTAGGAAGTAATGTATCTTTCAATTTATATCTTTAAATAAAATTAATTTTCTTTCCTTGTGTAAGCCTCTGAAAGTTGTGGTTAGGTCTTTAATTGTTTCTGATTTTTCTTGGCATTGCAAATGTCATCTCCTTCTTAGCACATAAGGAAAGTATTGATTTTTATTTGTTGTGTCTGATTGCCATTGACGATCAGAGCCTGTGGGCCTCTTGTGGATTAATTACACTAGTACTGACATCCTCTGGCTCTTTCATTACCCTGCGTTCCCTTGGATTCTGTTTCTTCTGCCCTATGCTGAGTTCCTTCTGTGTGTGGGGTCTTGATTTTCTCAGCCCATTTGTGAGCACCTGAACAGTGGCTCCCAAAGTCCATCCCATTTCCTGAGACTCTTTCAAAGGCATCTAAAAAGTTGAAATGATTCAGTGAGAATAAAAGACATTTTTCTCATGGGTGTTGAGAGGAGCTTTCCAAAGCCTGCACGATGTGTAATATCACAACAGCTTGATGGCAAATTCAGATATGGAAATCCAGCTGTCTGCTAAGCCAGACATTGGAGAGCTCTTCAAAAATATAAAACAGTGTCCCTCTTTTTATTACAAACAGCTATTTTCATAAATAATATTCTAATTAATGCCATTGTTACTACTATTTAAAAACAGATGGATATTGTGGAGGGTTTTTTTTTTCTTTTTTCTTTTGGTTTTTTATTCATTCGAGTGTCTACCATAGTAAATATTAAAAGGTTTAAATAAAGCTCTCTGGGGTCATCCATCATTTGTAAGCAAGTGGGCTGGTCAGCTTTCCCAGGTTTCTGTGTCAGTCAGTTTCCATAACTATATCAAATATCTAAGACATCAACTTAAAGGAAGAAAGAGTTGGGCTCTGGGAGATGGCTCAGTTAGTAAAACGCTTGTAAAATTTGAATTTGGATTCCTAACATCCTTGGATAGGTACAGCAGTGAACACCTATGATCCCAGCACTGGGTTTGTGGGAATGGAAGGATGATTCCTGGAGCTTGCTGACCAAGCAGCCTAGTGAGCCAGTGAGCTCCAGGTTCAGAGAGAGACTCTGTCTTACAAATCAGGTATAGAGAGATTGAGGAAGACACTTGATGTTTACCACTGGCCTCTACACACACTCAACCCCTACACACACACACACACACACACACACACACACACACACCATGAATCATGAACACAAAGAAGAAGAAAAAGAGCCTAGAAAGATAATTGTCTAGTTCTAATTTTGTCATGCATTTGGGGGTGGGTAGGTAGTAGATACCGAGTATAAAATACATTGAATACTGAAATTATACGTCTTAATGTGAAGCTTCATAATTTCCATTCTAAATGCCAATTCTAACTGAATAGAGGTTCATTGAGTACTGTAGACTTTGGGTCTTGTTAATTTTGGTATGTGATATTTTTATTTATTTTCAAGGTTTTTATAATAAAGTTTTGTGGGATGTTTGCTTATTTGTTTTTGTTTTTAAGGAGAGAACAGATTGATATTAGCTCATGGCTTCAGAGGTTTTTAGACCCATTGCCTTTGGATCTTTGTCCTGGTTAGCTTTCTGTTGCTGTGACAAACTCCAGGACCTAAAACAACTTGGGAAGGAAAAGATTTATCTCAACTCACAGTCCATCAGGAAGAGAAGTCAAAGCAAGAACTCAAGCAGGACTGAGATCCTGAGGCAGGAGCTGATGCAGAGGGCGTGGAGGAAGGGTGCTCACTGACTTGCTTCCCAGGGCTTGCTCAGTCTGCTTTCTTATAGCACCCAGGACCACCAGCCCAGGAATGGCACCACCCACAGTGATCTAGACCCACCCACATCAGTAATCCATCAAGAAAATGCCTCACAGACTTGTCTACAGGCAATCTGATTGGGGACATTTTCTCAACTGAGGTTCCCTATTCCCAGATGACTCTGCTTGTGTCAAGTTGTCATGGACTGCCCAACACAGATAAAGGTGAGAAACACATCATTTCAGGGAGCACAGGGCAGACCATAGCCACTCCCTCCACAGCCAGGATGCAAATAAGAGGAAAAGAAATGTCTGAGATGAAGACACCCAGTAACCTGAAGATATCCCACTAGGCCCCACCATCTCCCATCAGGGCCACCTCAGGGACAAGCCTTTGGCAAATAGACCTTTGGGAGAAATTTACCATTCAAATAGAGCAAAGGGTTCCTGAGTATAGCATGCTTGGGGAACTGCTGGTTTTGACTGATGACTACTGCTGTGTGAGACAGTTCTTGAGAACCAGTGAGCCTCTCTTGTGGCCTGTGCTGTCTGAGAGTCTCTGTGCTACTGGGCACTTGGGGTTATGGGACAAGAAAGGATGTGTGAGGGTGATGAGCAGCATCACCAGAGCCTCTGGTTTTCTGCATCTTGCTTCTCATTTTGGCTGATATCAACCTGACAGTGACTTGGGAGGGACTAGTGTTGGCTCTGGAGGCCTCTGTCAGTGTGACTACTGAGAGCAAATAGGACACCCTCAAAGCCACTTAGAAGGTCCTGTCTATATCCCATGACCCTCTCCTCTGGGACTCCGGAGCTTTAAGAGCTGAACCCTGGGCTCTAGGCTCTGCTGCCTCTCCTGCCTGACACCCTTCTGTTGTTGTTTTCAGGGTCAAGTCTCCTAAGTCTCAAAGGTGCCTAAGGAGTTTTAATTTATTCATCTACTGACTCGAAAGGGGACAGAGGGGTTGGTTGGGTAGGAAATGTACCTGAATTGAAGTCAGAGCTGTCTCAAATGAGGGAAGGTCAGGCAGACAGACAAACGGTTCGGTGGGTAACAGCACTAAGTCTGACAACCTGAGTTTAGTCCCCAGGATCCACATGATGGAGGAACAGGATCAACTCCTGCAAGTTGTCCTTTGACTTCTACACATATGCCATAGCATGTTCATATCTCACTCTGTCACCTTTGTCACACACACACACATAAATAAATAAGTAGATAAGTATAAAAACAAAATGTGTGTGATCATCTTACATCTGTGTGAGGAATGTCACAGTAGTTACAGCAGAGGAACTGAGTATAAACACAAGAAGGACATCATGCAGAAGGCACATCAGCTGTTGTTCTTGTTGGCCTCCATTTCATTGAGGAAAGTTAAGCAAGGAGACATAAGTCTAGAAAGAAAGAGCATGTACCCACCCTGCATGCCAGACCTGACTCAGAAGGCAGGGCTCGTGCTTCCTGGGAACTGAGCCAACTGTCTTCATGAAGTCACTAGGAAACATCAGGAGAGAAGAAAATGGGGCTATAGGAAACTGTGCTAGTTTCTTTCCTTGTGATCAAATACCAGGCAAAAATCTGCT
The DNA here is from genome assembly GCA_019843965.1 of Rhynchomys soricoides. Taxonomy (NCBI): domain Eukaryota; kingdom Metazoa; phylum Chordata; class Mammalia; order Rodentia; family Muridae; genus Rhynchomys; species Rhynchomys soricoides. The sequence continues at coordinate 2,395,596 of JADRCH010000016.1, read as the reverse complement.
TAAGAGAAGATTCATTCTGGCTTAAAGTTGGAGGGACATAGCCATCAGGAAAATGTGGTAACTGGAGTGTCAAGTGACTGGTCACACTGTGTTTGCAGACAAGGAGCAGGGCCAGGCCATGAAACCTGAATGAATGTCTGTAAAGCTTCTACCATGTTCTACGAGAGTGCCCATAGCTGGGAACCAACTGTTCAAACATGAGCCTATGGGAGAAGCCTGCACTCATACAACAGCAGAGTCCACGTGGAGGATGCTGTGGGGTTCTTTCTGCTTGAGGAACACCGCTTTCCCTCTGTGCCTTGATAGCATCACATTGGAGGCAATTGTTTTCTCATGGAAAGCAGACAAGACTCAAAAGATGCTATCCCAACAGCAGAGAGGCCCTGGCTGACTCTGGAACAGATGGGGTAAGGAAACACAGATCGCCTCACATTTTACTTAAAAGCAAAACCCTTGCCCCCAGGAACGGCAGCTGAGCTACTTGCCCTGGCTCAAGTATAAAGAGCAAACCCACTTCTCTGGAAAGTGTGGCCACACCCTCCGGACACGGGACATGGGAAAGCCTTTCTTCTCCATTTCAAATGACCCTGTTTCTCCTTTTTTAGATGCGAATGTTTATTTGGTCTGACTTTGAAATACCTCGGTGCAGCTGAAATAATTTAAGACAGCCCTGCAAGAGACAACCACTTCCTGACCTTCTAACATGAGAGCCGTGGCTGGGGCCACAGAAGGGAATACTCAGTCACCTGAGGCACAGCCTGGGCCCTGCCCTCCAGGGCCCTCAGTGACCCTGTAGACAAGATGGGCACTATGCTGGAAGCTGCTGTGGCTGCCCAGACAGGCAGGGCTTAGGGAGAGGTAGTGTTGGTAGGGAACCTTATATGTGCTGGTCACCCCCATGTGGGGCTCACCTTTCAGGGCTTAGCTGTGCACTTTACCCCACATCCTAGAGGCACAGGATGTGCTCAGATCTGTAGCAGGAAATGACATAAAAAAACAAAAAAAAACATTGTGAGGACTAAATTCACGAACCAGTAACGGGGACCCCAGACACCTGGACTAGGCTTGTGTTTCTTCTAGAAAACAGCATATTTTCATAGAACCCAGACACATTCTACAGTACACTTTAGGTGATCTCTAAACTACACAATACCCGAATGCAAACAGTACACTGGAGGGCTGTTCAGTACATGTGTAGCTCTCCCCTGGACCATTGGGGAAATGGAGGCTGGCTATACCTAGAAAGTAGGAGATGGGTGTGAATGGGTATGACTGACGGTAAATGGTGCCCACTCGTTTGAAGACTGGTGTGGATCTCGAGGACTCTGTCAATGTCGAGGGCTGACAGAGTGTTACCCTATTTGTAGGTGAAAAAATGAAGTGTCCTGACAGGTCTTGGTGGTGCATGCCTTTAATCCCAGCACTTGGGAGGCAGAGGCAGGCGGATTTCTGAGTTTGAGGCCAGCCTGGACTACAGAGTGAGTTCCAGGACAGCCAGGGCTACACAGAGAAACCCTGTCTCAAAAAAACACAAAAAAACAAAACAACAACAACAACAAAAAAAGAAGTGTCCCGCCTAGACCTTAGACAGCTGCTGGGGCTAGGCAGGGTGTCCCCTCGCCAGGCCCCCCCCAGTGGATAGTCAGATGCTGTCACAACAAATGCTGTGGGGGATATGAAAGGAGAGAATAGGGGTTCACCCTGCACAGAAAGGCAGGTTATTCAACACAGTAGTAAACAGCTGGCCCACCATTGGTGAAAACACAAATGAGCCTCTTATGAGCCAAAATAAATCCCAAAGCAACCCCAATAGATCAAAGACTTAAATGGAAAAAGACAAGGACCATAAAGTAATGCAAGCAAATTTTTTAAATGTATAATGTTGGAGCTCTTTATTATGTTATCTCAAAGCCATAAATAGCATCATTGATTTCTTCTATCAGACAAAAGCAAGCTATTATTGCATAGCAGAAAGTGTCCTGGTTAAAGCTGAAAGGCAAGCTGTGAAAAGGAAAGACAAGCTAAAAAAAACCCAATATGCTACCTCCTGAGGATGGAGTCACCATGCAAGATTGGGAGTGGCAAGATACATGTGTGTCTGTGACAACAGTGTCCTCTGCATAAAAAAAACGCCTGTAGCTGACGTCATTGCTACAAATCAATAAGCCGGAAATCCAACCCCGGAGTTAGAACATGGACAGTAGATAGAAATCCTTGCCCAGAAGGAATATTCCTCTGCACTTTTGAAAATATGCTTATTCTAATCACAATAAGAAAAAAAAAAAACACAAAATGAGACTGAGATTCTATCCCACCCACCAAGTTGGGTTGCTGCTCAGGAAGGGTAGTATGTGGTCCCGAACCTTGGGCACTTGGGCAGGTGGTAAAACCTTTAGAAAGTATGGCTTGGTGGGAGGGTGGCAGATCTTTGGGGACATGCCTTTGAATGGAGTATAGAGACCTCAGAGCCTTTCTCTTTTGCTTCCTGGCTGCCCTGGGGTGAGCAGTTTCTTCCATTGTCATGGAAGCAGAAGTGTGTGATAGAGGCTCTTCCCATCTTAGCAGATTAGAATGTTCCAGAAACAAATATTTCAGGGACCCTCCAGCATTCCATTTCTGCCAACACAGACACATGTCTCAGACATCCACAACCTTCCAGAACAGCACTACCAGGTGGAGACCAAGTGTTTGAACACACAAGCCTCTGAGGGACATTTTACACCTAAACCAAAACATGGCTTCCTTGAGAAGTAAGCACCCAGTGTTTACAAGCCCTCCCAGAAGGAGGCTCCAGGAGAAGGGGTGGGACTGGGGAGGCACTGGGATGGATGGTAATAGAACACTCCATTGCCTTGTCCTTTGTTCTGTTGCAATGATTCGGTCCAAGCATGACGTGTGCTTTCCGTTCTTTAAACAGTAAGCTTTGTGCCTTTGAGAAGCCACAGTCACCCCATCCCACCTTTGGGCTCTACTGGCAGGGATTAGCAGTCAGCCAACTCCTCCTCTTGTTGGGTCTGGGGAGCTGCTGGTTCTTGGGAGCAAATCACAGCATACCCAATGTCCTACCAGGCAGAGGCCATTCTGAACTGAGGTCTGTAAGACACCGAGGCCATGCAGCCAGAATGAACACTCTTGCAATGGACTGTTATTTTTTCACATTCTCTAGTAGTTAGCACTTACCCAGACATTGCTGATGTCTCTGGATGGTGGTAATCCCCCAGGGCAGTGACAGGCAGGGCAGTCTGTACTGGGGGCTGGTGATGCACCCAGCAGCTGTCAGTTCAAACTGTTCAGAAGAGACTTCTAAAGGTGGCTGGAGCTCATGTGTCACCGGTTACCTGTATTTCCCTTCATCCCTGGCTGGGTCTCAGTAGTGTCAGGCCCTCTAGGCCCTTCAGCATACACATCTCTCTCCTCTTTTCCTCAGAAAACAAAGGAGCTCAAATCTTTGACGATCTAGGAGCAAAAGGAACTTGTGAGTAGCATGTTTTTTCTATCAGACTTAGAGCTAAATGTCTATGTTTCTAAGTAAGCACTGGATAATGCCCTGATTAGCAAGCAAGATGCCCAGGCTTCCTGGCTTCCTTTATACCAGCTGTGTGTACCCCTCTATATAATCTACAAGGAACACAGCTTCGGGAAATGGCTGTGTCTACCATCTGATTATATTATCTGGAATTGACCTGGTCTCCAGGCATCTGAGGCTTCAGGACAAGGCTTCATGTCAGACAGCCCTCTGCAGAAGCAGAAGGCAGCTGAGCCTGGATCACAGCAGCAGGCTTAGTCTCCACGGTGATACAGGGTCATGATCACCTGTCTCACTGGGAACCTGAAGCAACAGAAGAAAGACTCTTCTCCTTCCAAGGCTTCCCTAGCAGCCTGGGCCCCTCAACTACCCTGGAACGGTGTACACCCATATTAGTATCAAACCAGTACTTGCTTCTGCCAAAGACAGACATTGTTTCAGAGGTAGATAAAAGTAACTGGTAAAGTTGATGGGTAGACAGCAAGTGGCAGAGAGCCTTCAGCAGCTGTGCAGTTCTCCGCTGCTGTCTCATGCCATCATTGTTGCTGGTTTGAATTGGGGAAAGGCATTTCTCACTGTTGGTGTGGAGGGACAGTGGAGCAAAGCTTGAGGAGACCACATCCATCCCCTAGCAACAACACTTGGTTGATAGCTGGGTTATGCGTGATTGGCAGGGGCTGAGTGTGGGGATTTCTGTGGCTATGTACACAGCCTTGGGCTGGCACACCATCACCAGGCACTACCCCTCTTCCTTAGCCTATGTTGGCAAAGTGGAGCCTGAACCGGGGACCAGAGCTAGTCAGATGGGTGCCTCGATGAGTCTACTGTGAGAATATGATGTTGTAAAGAACTCACTCATTCTCACAGCAGCCCTGGGGCATAGACACTCTAACTGAGGATTGAGTACAGTGGTAGAGGGTAAAGCTGAGAGCAAGCAGAGAGACTGGGGGTCTATTCCCTCATATGACTCTAGAAATAGTTGTGGGCAGCTGGCCTTATAGAAGACTATGGCAGGGGAGGGGAGGGGAGCAGCAGGGTTGGCCCACACTGTGTGGAGAAAGCCATGTTCCCAGGTCTCTCCATTGCCCTCCACAGAGAAGCCTGCAGAGGAGTTGAGGAAGGGTGCATCTGAGCTCAAGGACTTCAGGGACAACAGGAGACCAGTGTGAGAGGAGTCTGAGTAGTAAAGGAGATTGAGACATAAGGGAAAAGACCTTGCACACACCAGGAAGAGCTCCCCAAGCCCTTCCTTCACTGAGCCTCCAGAAAGTCAACAGCCTTAGGTCCCCATGTCCCCAGATGAAAGACTTGAAAGCACTGACATATAAAGATCATCCTACGGATAACTCTGCTTTGGACAGTGATCTAAAGCCACTGCTCTGCCAACAAACATCCAGGGAACCCTGGAGTGCCATGTCCTGGGATGTTGAGGCAGGCAACAGAGTCTCCAGCAAGGAGCAAAAATGGACTGCATAAAGGCTCTTAGTGGTTAGAACGCAGCCAGAGCCGACTGAGAGTCATTATCAAATATACACTCCAGAGACAAGAGGAAAGGGAGAGGAAGGAGTGAGCAAAGCAGAACAAGGGGGACAGGCAGATAGAGGCAGGGGCAGGGGCATGCTTAGGGAAAAGACAAAGAGATGGGCAGTAAGAGATAAAAGACAGATGGAGGGTCAGTTGGTTATTTGAAGTCCTACTAACTAGGGTCATGAAAGGGAAAAACAGTAAAAACAAAGGGGAGACAGATGTCCAAAGAGAAAGAATATAAGGAAGTTAGCAACTGAGCGATGGGAAGAGCTTAAGAATCAAGGCCACAGCAGGCTCATCAGGAGGAAATCGCACATGCTGCCAGAGGGGGCTGGGGACAGCACAGGGATGGGCTGAGCATCAAGACTTAGCAAGCACTAGATTTCACAAGGACAGCAGCAGAGGCAGAAGCATGGACCAAGGCCTTTGGAACATTGGTGAGACATAGTCTTCAACTTAAGTTTGTATGACTAGACTGATTATGTTCCAAGTATAAAGTGCTATAAAGTTGTTTCTTTCATCATACTATCACACAAGGCCATTTTCATGAAAGTATATATAATATATGATATGTGATATGTAATATATGACATGATTGATGATATATAATATATGATATGTGATATATTATATGTAATATATGACATGATATATGATGATATTATGTATAATATATGATATATATGTTATAATATATAATATAGGATATTATATATACATATATATAATGCTCATTAGCATACCCCTTTGCCCCACTTCTCTTCCTTTCTCACTTCCCTCCCTCCCATATCCCTTCATCCCCTTGGACAGTTTCACTTCTTCCTTTCATCTGTACACACAGGAGCTTGTGAATCTTCAAAGTCTAGAACCCACCAATAAAAGAAAATGCAATATTTGTCTTTCAGGCTGACAGTTTACTTTACTATAATTACCTTCCACTATTTCTAGGTGACTTTAAAATCTCTCTGGAGACACCAGAAGACTTGCCCATGAAAACAATAAACCCATAAAAAGGGAAGCCTGGGTGCAGGCAGCAGGGAACACAGAGGACAGAGAAGATGGAGAAGCCCCCAACAGAATAGAAAGTGAGAGGCCAAGAGGGAAGCCTACAGGGACACTCCATGTCAGTTTGAAAAACTGAAAAGTGTTTGACAGGGGATGGATTCTTAGGGAAGTTATCACTGGGACAGTCAGAGCTCAGTGAATGGCCTTGAGGAGAGAGGTAGCAACTGTGGGAAAGAGGCATGCTCAGCACTGGCTATGTGGCAAGCATGACATTGCATCTTGGTCATGTATCACTGACTGTGAATTTAACCAGAGATGATGACAGAAAACAGAACAGAGGCAGGACCAGTGACTTCAAATAGCTGCTAGAAGACAGGCAGTCCTTCATCTTACATGCAGTAAACACACCAATATATCCCTATGGTTTCAGGAATAATTATTTAAAAGTATGTATGTGTGTATGTATATATGTGTGTGTAGGATGCCACCTCCAGCACAGCTTCAGGAATGGGCCAGACAGACACACAGACACATGGACAGAAAGCTGGGATCTGGTGGGCTGGTGTCTCTGCTGGAGAAGCTGCAGCACTCCAGTTTAGCATGTTTATTATAGAGTTAAACAGAGGGGTGGATTTAGTGCCTACAGTTAACAAGGAGGGGTTTATGGTGTACAGCTGGATCCAGGAAACAGGATTAGCTAATCCCAGTAGGGGCAGTCTCTGCCCAGTCTTGAAGCCATAAAAAATCCCAGTGGGAAGAAAGTGATGTTGAACATTTTCTGCACATACTGTCAACATTCATACTGGTATCTGTAAGGAAGGCTTTGCTATTTCCCTCTGAGGCTCACTCTGGGTCTGAGGCTGTGGGGTCCTTGAGATGGCCATGCCAATGTCAATAGTACACATTCACTCATTCAAGGCTTCCTCCACTCCCTACAGTGGGCTCTGTACAAATGGAACAAAGCTATGTACATACATGAAGGCCCAAGGTCAGCGTCCCATGACATCCTCTCTCACTCTCCATTTTCTTTTAATTTCTGTGTCTGTGTGTGTAGGCAATATATGTGTGCATGTGTATGTATGTAGGTATATGAAGGCCAAAAGTCAATGTCAGATGTCTTCCTCAAGAACTCTCTTAGTTTTTTTCTTTTTTATATGGAGAGGGCATGCATGCTCCCATGTGTGGACACACGTATGTGTGCAGGCATATGCCAAAGCCAGAAGTTCTCAAGGGGATTACAGATATGCCATCATGCTCACCCAACATTCGTGTTGGTGTTGGAGACTCTAGGTCGCATATAGTAGCACAAATGCTTTGCCCACTAAACCATCTCCTTGGCCCAAGAAGTTAGGGGTTATTTTGTTTTGCAATGCTGGAGATTAAACTGTAGGCAGACATGCTGGCTTGATGTTCCACAGTAAGCTAGATCCTCAGGGCCTCTCACTGATCTGGAAGCCTGTTAGTCAACTAGGCTAGCTTGTCAGTGAGCTCCAGAGATCTGTGTGTCCCCATCTCTTCAGCACCGAGCTTACGGACCTACTTTACTTTGCCCAGTTTTTATATGATGCTGGGGATCTGAACTCCGGTCCTCATGCTTGTGTGACAGGCTCTTTACCAACCAAACCATCTCTACTGCCCAGCATTTTTATCTTTGAATGAAAAGGCTTTCCATGGGGAAAAGAACTTTGGAGTGAGATACAAGCAAAGAACAACTGTGTCACACTGAGCCTAAATGACTAGGGATGGACACTCTTGTGTGGTACACTTTTCTAAAGTACAAAAGGAAAGAAAGCTCTCCCCACTTGCTGTAGTGTGGAAGAATGGGGTGTGCCACAGGAGTGGGTAGCCCCTACCTGCTGGAGGAAACAGGAGACCTGAGGAACTGGTATACAGCCGAAGGAAGCATGCTACCCTGTGGGATCTCTGGAGGCAGAGGCCCTGCACTCATGTAGCTTCGGCAGCTGCATTCAAGAACACCAGTCCCCAGGTGTTGGGTACGAAGGGAGAAATGGACCTTAGTGTTTTGGAAAAGAATGTTAGGGCGTGGTTTTGTGAGAGGACTTAGAGGGTCCTGCCTCTTTTAGGAACCAGGCATAGCCACTGTGGCAAGTGTCAACAAGACCATGTTTCTATCTTAGGCAGGGGACAGAGACTCTGAGACTCCCTGGCTTCTGCGAGTCCCTGTGGCTTTGGTTGCTCCTCATCTTGGCGGATGCTGGCCACATGGAGGTCTCTGCTGGTAAGGGCTGAAAACGAGCCTGCAGAGAAAGGAGGAAATGATGCTGGAGGGATGAGAGACTGAGGGACAACAGATTACAGGGAGTGTGACTGAGACGCAGCCCTGGCTCGGGGAATGGCAGAATCCAGATTGTATGGTATGTCTGCTATCTGTCAACTCAGCCTCAGCGGTGGGGGGAGGAGGCTGGGAACAGCTCAGCTAGCAGTTCTGACTGAATGGCCATCAAACTGTCCTGGTGGCCATCAGGCTGGTGGTGACAGGGGCAGTGGTCCATGCAACCTACTGTGCGTGAGATCTTGCCTTCAAGCCATACCCATGGCTATAGGAGGGTGGCAGCTCCTCACCCCATGGGCATACAAATGACTGCTGTTAACTTGGCTTCTCTCAGAGTGAGTGACCAGACAGAGGTAGAAACTGACAGCACTATAGACATAGGATACATCATGGCACCCTTACAATCCTTTCTGGTTAGTTTTGAGGGGTGTGTGTGTGTGTGTGTGTGTGTATGTGTGTGTGTGTGTGATTTTGTTTTTTGTTTTGTTTTGTTTTTGTCTTTTTTGTTGTTGTTTGGTTGGTTGGTTTTTGTTTTTCTGTTCTGGGTTTTGTTGTTGTTGTTTAGTCAACTTTATTCAAGCTACAGCCATTTGGGAAGAGGAACCTCAGCTGAGAAAATGCACCCATCAGATTGTGTAGGAAAGCCTGTGGGGCATTTTCTGGGCTAATGATTAATATAGGAGGGCCTTGCCCTCTATGGGCAGTGCTACCCTTGGGAAAGTGGTCTTGTAAGGAAGCAAAGTGGGCAAGCCACAGAAAACAAGCCAGTAGGCAGTACTCCTCCATGGTCTCTGTTTCAGTCCATGCCTCCAGTGTCCTGCATTGGCCTCCCCTGGAACCTGAACTGTAAGATGTAAGCTGAAACAGACCTTTTCCTCCCCAAGTTGCTTTTGGTCACAGTGTTCTGTCACAGCAAGAGAAAACAAACTAAGACACAAGCCAAACTTGGAAGTGGCACACCCTCGTTTCTTAATGGTGTTGAGACCTTATACATTCCCTGAAGATCAGTAAGGTAAAGGCTTTGCTCCATTGGTGCTGTGGCAGGTTATGGGGTATTTATGAGGTGAGACCAAGAGCTGTCTTTGGAGTCCCTGGGATTGTGAGGACTGTCACACCTTCACTTTCTTGTACTCCCCCGGGGAGGTGAAGTATTTGCTCTACCACACACCGCTCAGTGACACACCATCACAGAGCCAAATCCACAAACTAAGAAGCCTGTGTTCTTGATAAGTTTGTCACCTTGAACATTTGTGACAGTGACAGGAAACAGGTCAGCATATCTCTGCCTTATATGACTAGTCTCTGAAGGCAGGGCCTTGGGGGTCAGCTTGTGGCAGTAAGAGGACACTCCTGCCTGGGACTGTATCTGTAGCCTCATCCCAGATGAAGAGTGGAGTGGCTAGCTCCTGGCTTCTACTTCATCTGGCCAATTTTCTCTCGCATCTTGTCTGCATCTTCCCTGTGTTATGCATTGCGTGCAGAGCTTCAATAATTCTCTCCTTGGATGAGGCAATGAATTCAAAGAGACAGACCCGACACTGGTCCTGTTTCAGGGAACCCCTGGGTCAGGAAACAAGAGAGAGAGCTGTCGACTAAAGACATATGTCCCCATTTTAAGCACCAGAACAATCATGAATAGAAAAGCCATGGCCCATTCCCTGTGAAGTGGGAAGAGCAGGAGAGGGGACAGGCCCAGTGTCTCACACATAAACACGTAAGCACAAATGAAAGCCCTGTTTGAAAAGAAAGGGCAGAGCAGGTGAGCACGGAGAGCCTGGCTTGGCTGCAGGCCCTGGAAGCACCTATGACGAGGAGAGTGGCTGGCTGCTTGTCACCAAGTCAGAAAACAAAGGGGTCACCCTCTGACCTCTCCAGGCCGAGATTAGCTAGAAAAAACCTGTAAATCACTTACTTTTTTTTCCCTTGTCACAGAGTTAATGCTTGAGAGTACAGAGTAAAAGATTGAGCACCAAATTAAACCACGAAGGCACCCTCCTGCCATGTGCTCTGCACCCCTCAAGGTGTCTTCTTACAGAACTGTAGAGTCGCCCAGAAACAAGCATCTAATTATAGCCCAGCCATCTGCAGAGCTAAAACAAGGGGCTCATCAACACTATCTTTCAGGTTTTTCACTAAGTCAGAACAATCTGCTAAAAATATCCTGTACTGTATCCGCAACGCCCCCAAACAATGTGTTTTCCCCGCACCGCAGCCTGCCAGCTCCCCATAGCCCTGGAAGCCCAGGGGGAGCAAGAAGCCCAGCTGGCAGCCGCCATGTCCTTTCTGTGCCTGGTTTTTATCCTGAGTGTCGTCACTGGACAGTAGAGGACAGAGCAGAGTGAAAGTTAGGACCGGATCCCAGCCTGCCACAGAACTCCAGACAGATGTCCACTGGGTGAGTTTCCTAGGAGCCTCTCAGGTGTTAGGTCCTCAGATCCAGAAATACTGCTGGGTCTACTAGTACTGTCATATCCCCAACCCCTCCCCCAACCCACCCCTAACAAGAGGCCCCAAACCCTAATGCATTGCCCATGTAGAACCTTAGTATGAATTAGAAAAGCAGACAACCTTAACTTCACAAGTCACTTGCAGCCTGGACTGGAGACTTTGGACAACGCATAACTTACACAACTGTCCATGGCATCCTGTAGAATGTATTCATTAGAAAAGACAGGAAGGCTTGGGTCTCAGAACCACTGTTGTTCTTAAGGGACAATCAAGGCTCCCAGGCCACCCAGGAGGGAGGAAGGGTGGAGGTCCTATGCACATGAAGGCTGGCACCCTCAGGGTGCAGCTAAGGCAGGAGGGTGACTGAGAAGCCATGTTGGACATCAGCCAAAGACACCAGACCAGGTATTCAAAGCATGGTGGTAAATACAGGCGGTGGGGTGTGCAAATGCCAGGGCCTGAAAGTAAGCACCAGAGAGCACAGAGTTTATGGACATCTTTTCCTCCTGACAGGAAAAGCAGTCTTAAAGGCAGGCTTGAAGTGGGAGAATTGAAGGCCAAAGAGGTGCTGTGAGAATAAAAAAGTAAGTTGGAACTTGGTGATGATAGCACATAGTGTGGCTGAGACGCCACAGTTTTGATAGAGGGATCCTCAGGAAAGCATCTCACCAAGAGCAGGGCCAGAGCTCCGAAGGCTGAAGGTCTTCCCGCACTGTGGGGAAGGCAAAATGTTGAGCTCATGGTTTATAAATATACTAAAAATTAGTGTGCACACTGATATGAAAGTATAAATATAATCCTTAGTTTTACATATAGTAAGAATTCCAAGATATTCTCTGAAAGGTGGAAACAAGCTCTGAAGAGGAATACATATATACAATGTGTGTGTGTGTGTGTGTGTGTGTGTTTTCAAGACAGGGTTTCTCTGTGTAGCCCTGGCTGTCCTGGAACTCACTCTGTAGACCTTGAACCAGAAATCCACCTGCCTCTGCCTCCCGAGTGCTGGGATTAAAGGTGTGTGCCACCCTGCCTGGCTATATAATCTTTAAAAAAAAAAAAAATTATTTTTATTTATTATATGTGTGAGTGTGTGAGTGTTCTACCTGCATATACACATGCATTCCAGAAGAAAGCATCAGACCCCATTATAGATGGTTGTGAACCACCATGTGGCTGCTGGGAATTGAACTCAGGACCTCTGGAAGAGCAGCCAGTGCTCTTAACCACTGAGCCATCTCTCCAGCTCCTATAAACAATCTCAATAAAGAGAGTCAAAGAATAAATTTCAAGACCAGATTTTAGCCCAACTATATCAATAATTAAATTTATATAATTAGTTAATTATACATATAAAGTATTCTGACTAAAAGACAAAGATTTAACCGAAACTGGAATTTTGAAAGTATGGCTGCATGGTTTTGAAAGACTTCCAAAACACAAGGTGAGAGAAAAGTTGAAAATAAAAGGTTAAGAAAAGCCACGCAGGGCTGAGGAGAAGGTTCAGTGCATAAAATGCCTGCTGCACAGCACAGCACGAGGGCCTGCACCCAAATCTCCAGCACCCAAGTAAAAGCCAGGCATAGCAGTGTGTGCCTGCAATCTCTGTACTAGGGGATTGTGTGGATTGCAGAGGCTCACCAGCCAGCCAGATTAACCAAATGCCAGGCTTCCAATTTAGTAAGAGATCCAGCCTTTAAAATTAAGGTAGAGAAATATAGAAGAAGACATTCCAGCTTCAACTTTGGGCTTCCACTCATGCCTGCCAGCACAGTTGAGCATGCCCATAATATGCACATGTCCATGCACACTTGTGAGTGCACACACAGACACACACAGACACACACACACCCCAACATACTAGTAAAAACATAAATAAGAAAACAAAGATACACAGGTCCATTTTCCTTTACTATAACGACATAACTAAAGCTGGCCAATGTATGAAGAGAACAGGTTCATTTAGCTCCAAGTTCTAAAAGTTTAGGGCCTGGTGCTGGCATCAGCTCAGGGGTGGGTAAGGTCTTGTGGTGGAAGGTATCAGAGTCTCAGAGCAGAGACCCAAAGGAGAAGTTACAGGGTGAGACAGGTATCCAGGGAATGAACTTCCCCAGAGTGGTCTCTGGGCATACAGACATGACTCTGCTCAAAGTTGCTCTGTTAAGGATGAGGCCTGCCATAGTCGGTGGTAACCACTGTGTGGGGCTGAGGTACAGTGCCATCCATCTTTTTGTGTTCTGATACCAAGTTGCCTCATGGAGCATCTTAACCTTTAGGCCTTTACCTCCTCTGTCCACAGATCCTGGAAAGCATCAGAATGAGACATGAGATGCGAGGTGAGGACAGAGATGTAGCATGGGCGGGTGGGAGGATGTGGTCAGCTTCGGTTCTTAGCTCCAGACTTAGCAGGCCTTGCAGAGCCACTCTGTGTCCTGGGCATCACTGAGTCCCCACACAACTAGCACCTCCTGAGACTACTGAGTGTTGCCATCCATTCCTGAGCATGCAACATCATTCCTCTATGTGGTGTGTTTTCTGATGACAACACATTTCTGTAGCTTGAGAAAGTTTAGTTAGCTCTGAGTTCTGCTGGGGGATGCTGGTCTTGCCTATCAGCAGAAGCACTACAATGGCACTGGAGCATGAGTAAAAGGAAGAGAGCTGCTCAAGGGATGAGTGTGTTTGAGGGGTCCCAAGAGTAATGTCTTGTCATCCCTTCTGAGGACAGTACCCAAGTGGATAAGTAAGGGCTTGCCACTAGACTACCTCCTAAGGGTCCCACTGTCTGTACACCTTATGCACCAAAGAGCCAGCCTCCAACACTAGGAGCCCAGAGGGATACTCACTCTTCTACAAACTGTCACGTCTCCAAACCCAAAACACTAAGCCTCTGCTTCTGCCCTGATGTTACAACTCACCATTATTGACCTATCTCTTCTCGGGCTACTGCTTGTATACTATGAGCAGGGTAGGGCTCTCCTCACCTGCAGAGAGTATGCACTCCATCCATGATACTCCATGCCATCCATGGTGCCTGCCACCTGCTGCTGTTCAGTTGCCATGGTATCATGTCCCATGTGGAGAGCAGAGATCATATGGTCCCATACCTTCCAGCAGCTCTGGTATAACATAAGCAGAGAATCTTTGGTATCCTGGGGAAACTTAGGAAAACTATCTTGGCTTCCAGCATAGGAGTGCACGCTGCCTGGGATCCTCCTTCCATGGCAGAAAATGGTATCCATCAGATCGACTATCACAAAGCCTACTCTGGGGTAGAAACCCCATGTGGCTCATCAGCTGTGACCGGGCAGTCGCCAAGTGGACTTTTCAGTTTTTGCACTATCACTGTGTTCTATAAGGTCTTTGAAGGTAGACACTGATGGTGAGTTAAGCTAAGTGCTAGTGAACTGAATAGGGGCTACAGCATTCTCATGACAATGAGACTTAAAGTCATGACCTTAAGGTCATGAGCAGGGTAGTCCCACTGATGGTCCCCTGTACTCATTCCCTTAGACAGAAATTATTTTTATAGTTGTTTACTCTCTTGGCTGTCTGGAGAACCTCAAAGATGTCCATTGAGCATCAGTCCTCTCGACAGGCCAAGGAATGAAGCTGTAGGTTCTGCCAATGGCCGGATAAGCCTGGTTAAGTAAACTCAAGAACCCAAGCCACGGGCTGGAAAGATGGCTCAATGGGTTAAGTCCTTGCCACACAATCATAGGGGCCTGCATTTGAGTTTCAGCACACAAATAAAAAACCTTGGCACAAGGGATCATAACTGTAATCACAATGTTGGGGAAGAGGTGCTTCAGAGATCACTAGCTAGCTAACTCAGCTAAATTGGTGAGTCCCAGATTCAGTGAGAGAAATTTCTAAAAATACAAGGTAGAGAGAAACACCTGACATTGACCTGCAGCCTCTAAATGCAAATGTGAATGCACACCTGTACATATGTGCAAGTGTGCAAACACACCTGACATATGCATACATGTGCAAATGTGCACACACACATGCAGAGAGAGAGAGAGAGAGAGAGAGAGAGAGAGAGAGTGTCCAGGCCATGTGCCTAGTGCACATGCTGAGATGTGGATCTGGACTAGGAAGCCATTGTCTCCTGATTCCTGCATGCCCCTTTACTAACACAGAGCATAAAGCACTTTGAATTTAAATGTCAATTTGGGCTGCATCTAGCAGCCCTGTAAAGCCTGGCTAGCTGCCTTTTCCATATTAGGGTCACCCAAGTGACATGTCATGGTCCTTTGGGAAGAGCTGAATGAGTCATAACTGTGTGCACTCACCAAGAGGTGTGGGGCTGTCCTCAGAGGCCCAGAAAGGCTAAATTAACCAGTCCTCCAGCCTTGATTTGAGTCGTGATCCTTTCCTAATGGGTACTGGCTTAGCACTGGAAAGGAGAGCAATGGCCATGGCCTGCCATAGCCAGTCACAAATACACTTCTTATAAACTCTGACCAAAGATGCGAGAGGAGAAATCGAGCAGCTTGAAGAGAGATAGAACTGGAGACTCAAAGGTGCAGAGGAGTAGCCTATTGTGAGTGGTCATCCTAGCCACCTGGGGCAATAGCGAAGTCCCAGACACTGCCACTGAGGGCCATGTCTGGACCGAGGCTTCACAGCAGCAGTGGTTAGTGTCTGTGACTCGTTGTCTTAGTGAGGGTTTTACTGCTGTGAACAGATGCCATGACCAAGGCAACTCTTACAAGGACACATTTAATTGGGGCTGGCTTACAGGTTCAGAGGTTCAGTCCATTATCATCAAGGTGGGAGCATGGCAGCATCCAGGCAGGCATGGTGTAGACAGAGCTGAGAGTTCTACATCTTCATCTGAAGGCTGCTAGTGGAAGACTGGCTTCCAGGCAGCTAGGCTGAGAGTCTTAAGCCCACGCCCACAGTGACACACCTACTCCAACAAGGCCACACCTACTCCAACATGGCCACACCTCCCAACAGTGCCACCCCCTGGGCCAAGGATACACAAATCACTCATATAGCCACTAGAGACCATGGAGACATCCCTGGTCAGGGCAGCCATGGGGGACCATGGGGGTGTTCAAGAGCTGTATAGAACTGCCCCCCACACACATACACACACACTGACTCTGTTGCTCTGGAGTGCTACCTCACTTCTCACCAGTGACAACATTCATGGGAACAAACCCTGCACCTCACCCAGATAGCACAGTGGAGTCAGCCCTGGTGGAGGTGACAGCCAGTCCAAGGGCGTGAGTGTGGAAGAACTGATCCCACTACTCGCCTATTGTGAGGTAGCATGGGCACAAAGGTGATGCCACCCCTGCCCCTCCTCACCTCTGGCAGTCGGGAAAGCTGCCTACCAGGTCTTGAGTGTGAGAGAGCTAACTAACCCTTCCTCTCACCAGCTGCAGCACTCAGGAGAGTTGGCCCTGCACCTTGCCTGTACAGCCCAGCTGAGCTGATCCTGAAGGTTGGGGTTGAGCCTCCCTGAGGGCAAGAGCATGGAAGAATTGACCCCGCACCACACTTCTACCAAGAGGAGACTTTGGTGCAGGGATATGCCCTTCTTCTGCCTTGACCCTCACAATCGGGAGATATGGCGTCATGAGAGCCGAACCGCTGAGCTGGCCCTGTCCCTCCCCAGCTGTAGCACTCTGGAGAGTGGGCCCTGCACCTTGCCTGGGCTGCACAGTAGCCCTGGTGGTAAAGGCATGGGTGAGTCAGTCCCAAGAATATGAGTGGGAAAGCTGGCCCAGTCCCTCAAAGGCTGCAGCACTTGGGAGAGCGGGCCACGTCCCCTGACTGGGCAGCTCAGTGGAGCTGGCTCAAGAGGCATAGGTGCGGTGCAAGTGAGCCCACCAGGACGGCATGAGTGTGGGAGAGCTGATGCCCCCACTTTTCTGCTGTGGGGTGGCATGGGTGTGGGAGTAATGCCGTGTCCCCCACCCCACCCCCCCACCCCACCCCCGCTCCTTACCACCTCCAGTAGTTGGGAAAGCTGCCTGCGAGGTCAGGAGCTTGGAAAGCTATTCATGTCCCTCACCAGCTGCAGCATTCACAAGAGCAGGCCCTGGATGATGCAAAAGATCTGATCCTGGTGTTACCGGCACAGACAGGTGAGCCAGCCCCAAGGGCAACAGCATGGAAGAGCCTGGCCCTGCCATGAGGTGGAATGGGTGCAAAGGTAATGCCCCTCCCCCTTCACCTCTTGCCACCTGCAGCAGTCCAGAGAGTTGGCCCCAGGAAGAGCCAGCCCCGCTCCTTGTGGGCTGCAGCATTCAGGAGAGTGGAGGAGGAAACCAGCACCTCACCTGGGCTGTACAGTAAGTAGAGCTGGCCCTGATGGAAAGGGTATAGGTGAGCCGACCCCAAGGGTGAGAGCATGTGAGAGCTGGCCCCACTGTGAGGTGATTATGGAGGTGATGCCCTCTCCCCCTAACCACCTGCGGTAGTTAGGAGAGCTCCAAGGCCATGAGAGCCCAAGAACTAGCCCTGCTCCCTCATCGACTGAAGCACTCAGGATACTAGGCCCTGCGCCTCATCTGAGAAATAGAGTAGAGCTGGCCCTGATGGTGAAGGCACTTGGTGAGATAGCCCTGAGTGTATGAGACAGAGATAGTCCAGCCCCTCACAGGCTGCAGCGCTTGGGAGAGTGGGCACTGAGCCTCTACTAGGCAGCACAATGGAGCTAGCCTGGGAGGCAGGAGTGTGGCTGAGCCAGCCCTGAGGGCATGAGATCAGGAGAGCTGACCCCGCCTCCTGCCATGGTGGAATGGCATGTTGAGTGGTCTAGCCAGAGCAGTGCTGGGGAGCTTGCCCTGGCAGTGAATGGATAGTCGGCGTGCTCATCACATCAGCTACCACCCAGGCCCAGACCCAAGGCTCTGAATTGGTCCACCTCAAAATCCCTATCATCTGCAAACGGTTCCGATGCATGAAGAGGCCAGTCCTGCTGATCCAAAGCTGCGGAATCTCCATGACTCAGGGCAACAGCAGGATAACCAGGAGGAGTTCCGGTGAGGATCCAATATTGATGGTGTCACAGAAGCCAGAGATCTCAAACCAGACCAATGACTCATTGCAATGAACATTTTTGCAAGTGATGATGTGTGGACAGAGGGATGTACTGTGGGACACACTGGGACACACTACAGCTTCCACAATGAGATTTTCCATGCTGTGATTTTTATTTGTTTGTGTGTGTGTGTGTTTTTTATTTTGTCGATGGAGGTTGCAAGGGCGAAGGTTGGATATGAGGGGGATGGGGAAATGAGAGAAACTGGGGTGCATGGTGGGAAACTCAAAAAGAATCAATAAAAAGATTTTTTAAAAAAAAGCTTGCTACTGAATGATGGGTTGACATGCCTTATTTAGCAGCTGACATGAGAAAGAAAAAAAAAGCCTCTGACCTGTAGAACATCCAACTGTTCCCATTAAAATGTCCAGCCAGCATTCTCCAGTATACTCACAGGGCTACACCTTCACTGTCTCTATCTACTTTGAGGATCCCTCCATCACCACAGAATGAAACCCTGTGCTAATGGTCCTGGGTACCCTGTCATCACTAACCTGTTTATCCGTATCCTGTAGTCTGGATCTGGCTCACCACACCACCCAGCAGACGGGGTGGTGGGACCTTTAAAAAGTAAAGTGTGCAGGAGGCTGATTGGTCCTTTCCCACCTCTCTCTGGTTCCCTTTTCTACTGTGTGATCTACTCATCTTCCACTAACTCCCCCCAATGCCATCTGCCAGCCAAGTGGGATCTCAGCAGGAGTGGTACGGATGGGGTCATCTGGCCATGGGTTTTCAGCCTCAATATCTGTGAGCTAGAAAAATTTCATACTGTTATAAAGCATACAGCTCCATGGACTTCATTACAAGTATGGAAAACTCACTAATATACTTTGTATGAATTCTCCCAAAAAACTGACTTCCATGGAAATGAAACTGCACAAATGGATGCATGAGTTTTTATTCTTGACTGAGCATGCCACATGTGCTTGCTTATTCATTTGTCCTGTAATGGGCATTTGTATGTGAAACCATTCACTGTTCTTCCAGTTTCTAATATGAGGCAGTATCTTAGTGGCTATCTGCCTCCTGGGCCCCAGAGAAAGTCTTTTCCAGTGTTTAGCTCCATTCCCTACAGCTCTGAAAATCAGGACTCTTGCTCCTTTTCCTTGTTTGGAACTTAGAGCTCATTATGTTAATTATACCCACCTTGAGGAATTGAGGGCAACCACTAAGTACTGCTTCCTGGCCCATGAGCTCATGGATCCTGGGAATCCCGCCCTGAGGCAGCATCTCCTACCATCAGCCTGAAGCTGAAGGTTAGCTACCCTGAGCTTAATGATACCAGAGTGCTCCCCTGAGCAGCATGCTCCAAATCTGAGGAGGTGTGCTCATGAGTGCTCCCCTCAGAAGTGTGCTCCTATTACAAGGCCATGTGTTCAGGCCTAGGCAATCCTTTCCTTGTGAGAGCAGAGGGGATTGCTCCCTCAGCAGTGCTCTCCTTATCACGAGGGCTTTGTTCTTGGAAGTGCTCACATATCAATATGCTCCTCTTCATAGACCGGGGGGGGGGGGGGGGGGAATATAGGAAGACACAGAACCAAGCTTGGAAACCATTCTGGAACTAAGGAAGCTCCAACATAGGCCATACTGTGGGATGGCAGACATCTGGAGCATGACTGTGGACATCTGGAGTAGCTGTCAGCCCTGACGTGTGTGGATTCTAGCCATTGCTTCATGGCTGTGCTTCTCCCCAGGAGTCTGAGTCCCATGCAGGAATGTCTGGAGCCTGAACCCAGCTGGGCTGGGTGGGGTGATAGCTAATCTTGATTGTCAACCTGACTGCACTTCCAATTATCTAGAAAGCACACTTCTGGATGTGTCTGTGAGGGTGTTTCCATAGAGATTTGGCTGAGGAGGAAAGGTTCACTCTAAATGCGGGCAGCATCCTGTCTTGAGCTGGATGAAAGGGGAAACAGGAGAAAGCTAGCTACACACCAGCGTTCCCCTTCCTCTATTTCTGGACTGGTAGTTCCATGTAAACATCCCCAAAGAATCCAATGCCCTCTTCTGACCTCCATGGCCATGTACACACACACACACATGCATACACATATACACATACATACACACACATATACACACATGCACAGATACATATATATACATACACATACAGATAGACATACATACACATACATATACACATATACATACATATGCATATATACACACACATACATCTACACACATATACACACACATATATACATACACATACATATGCACACATACACACATACATACATATACACATACATACATACATACACACATACACACACACACACACACACACACACACACACACACACATAAATCTAAAATTAAAAATGTCCTTTATGTGTCCCTTAGTGAAAGGCAGATGTGTGGGCATGAGGTAGCTCTGTCTCTTAGCACATACACACTGCCAGCATACACACTTTAAAAGATAAGTGTCCCAGATGTCACCAATGGCTGTAAAGCTGAGTAGGGATATGGGGATCTAGAGTAACCAAACCCATCTTATGAGGGGGGG
>JADRCH010000016.1:2345568-2370219 GCA_019843965.1 Rhynchomys soricoides | reverse complement strand
CCCCCCCACTCCACGTCCCCCACTCTCGGTGAACCCCCCAACTCTCCATGCCCCTCACTTACCACTGCCCAACTCCTACACTGATCTGGTATCATATTCTGCAAATGTGGACTCACTCCAGGCACTGTGGTCACTCCAACTGGTCATTTGGCTCTGCACTTCCCAGCACCAGCAGCAGCAATGGAAACCAGCTGACTTATTCTACCCAATTAATTAAAAAAAAAAAAATCAAAATTTGTCAGTGTATGTATTTGTTTTCTAGAACTCCCGTAACAAACTACCACATACTGGGCAGTTTAAATAACTGAAATTTACTTTCTTACAGTTTTAGGGACTGGAAATCTGAGACCATGGTGTTGACATGTTTGGTTCCTGGGAGGCTTTGGCTTGCAAACAGCTGCCCTCTTGTTATCTGGTCACATGATCTGTCCTCTGTGCATGTGCTCTGCTGATGTTTTTCCATGTGTCTAACCTTCCTTTGTCAGTCAGATTTCTATTCCTGTGACAAATCTCTGGGATAAATCAATGTATACAGGGAAAATATGTCACTGTGGTTCATTTTGGGAAGTGGCCAGCCAGCCTTTGCTTCTGGCCTCCAGCAGGACATCAAGGTGGAAGGGTGGGGCAAGTATCCCTTTTACCTCAGGGCCCAAAGAAAGGAAGAAAAAAGAGAAGGGTCCCACTTCCTTTCAACACCCCCAGAGAGTAACAGAACTCTTAGAAGGCCCCATCTCTTAAAGGCCCACCACCTCTCAAAGGTGCCACGTGGGCAGGACACCTTCCACCCAAGGCCTCTGGGGGAATTCAGGTTCAGATTCAAACTCAAGCATCCTCCAGCCTGCCTGAATTAGGATCTACCCACAACCTTTACAGACCCCATCTCTGAACACTCTTGGGAGTGTTGAAACCAGAAAGTTGGAACAGCAAATGTGAGATTAGATGGCTTGGGCTCTCAATGTGTGACACTGATCTTGGTTATCAATGTGATTGGCTCTCGAATCAACTAAGAGACAGACCTCTGGGCAGGTCTGTAAGAGTTACCAGAAAGAGTTAACTGAAAGAGTGGACAGTACCTGTCAGCAGCAGTAACCCAGACAGAAAGAGGTCAGAGGAAGTTACCTGCCTGCCTGCCTGCCTTTGCATACAGATGGATGGATGGATGGATGGATGGATGGATGGATGGAGACACACACACACACACACACACACACACACTTCTCACTACATGGCCCTGGAGCTCCACATGTATGTAGACTATGCTGGCCTCAAACTCACAGTAAAGGCCTATATCACCTCTCCCAGACTGCCTTTGCTTCTTGTTAGTAAATGTGTCCTTCCTATTTTGCTGCTGACCTTGGAACCCATCTTCCTTGGACAGAACACCAATGACTCTCCAAGATTTCTCAGACCTTTAGCACTAGATTAGATTGGGACTGCTGAGGTATTCAGCCTGGTAGACTAATAAGCAGTAACTGTGTTTTCAGCCTTGGTAGCATGCAGAACCATTGCTGGACTGTGTCAATCATATAAGCCAATCTAATCAATGTGCTGCATAATATATACTCATCCAACTGGGGTTCTGTTCCTACAGAGAGTCCTAACCAATATGCAGTATGATGCTCTTTTGAGCCCCTTGTCTGGGGAACTGAGCTGAGCAGTGCAGCCCACATCCTCATTCCTTGGCACCGCGTGTCTGTCTGTCCACTCCCTGGAGAGCAATCCCTGCCTGCGTGGCAGTCATTGTCCTTTCTCTCCAAACCCCACGCTCAGCTATGGCTGCTGGCAGTGTGATTTTGCTTTCAGTGGGATGTGAGGGGCGGAGACTCATTAATGTGGTCTCCCTACAAATGCATTCTTTGGAGTAAAGGAGGCAGCAACCTAGGAGTGTGATTTCAGAGCCAGAAGTAGGTCACACTGAAGGGGGGTGGGGGGTCTGCTGTTTGGGCTGGCAGTGCTGGAGATGGTAATGACAGCGCACAGGTTCCTAAGGTCATCGCCGAGAATCCTGTCACAGCTGCCAGCTGGTTCTGGAGATAGGGATGTGAGAGCCTTCTCCTTGGCCTCCATCGCCTTTGCTCCATATAAAGCAAAGCTCCATTGGGGGTGGGGACAGGGCTTGCTGCCGTGAAGCTGAGCTTGGGGTCTTCCTTGAAGGCATGTTTTGCTGAGGGAGGTGGCCGACAGCAGAGCACAGAAGAATGTGGATGTTGATAGCTACTTTCTGTGCATGTGGCCTCACTGCCCCGCCACACCCTCCAAAAACCATCCAGGGAGAATGGAAGGTCTTTCAGGCAAAACATGGCCTCCTCTTCTATGAAGACCTCTCTTCCTCATCCCTCCCCTACTACCTCAGGGAAGCAAGAGAGTACTTTATGAACACTTCCTATCCCATGATAGGCCACCCGAGGCACAAGCTGATTACCTCAGACTGCGCTTGTGTAGCCTCTGCAGTTGTTGTTGGTTTGTTTGTACCAGCTAAGAGTTCAAAAACTTCTCCTTGAAGAAAACTGATTTTTTAGCCTTTGTAGAAAAACTAGAAAATCTACTGATCCAAAAAGCCACCACCAAGGGAAGGCTCCTTGGCTTCAGGTGCAGTTTTAGCTGCTTGCTCCTATCCTTGTTGGCCCTGCAGGCAGCAGAAGCAGGCAGTTGAGTCAATGCCCCACAATGCTCATATAAGGGCTGAAGAGAAGCCCTGCTCCTCCCTCCCCGATACTCATTCCTAAAGGCCACATCACAAGGACCATCCTTGATTTGAGACTCAGTGATGACACTCAGCGAGCTCCGAGTTCTTCTCATGCTGCTTCTGCGTGTCTCTCTTAGGACCATCCGTCCCTTAGGAGCGTCAAGTGTTCAGAAGGTTGTTCACCCTGGAGAGAAGACCCTTGGGAGGGAGAAGAGGAAGGGGGCATCTAGAAACCCTGAATGCCTGAGCTTTCACTGCACGGAAGCTGGATAGGAGCAACAGTGCATTTGAGATTGCCAGGGCCTAGGCACCATTCATCTCTAACCAGGTTGGACACCAAGTGAAAACAGTGTGGTTAATCCCTGTTGTCTCCCAGACTCTTGCTCACAGTGACAGATTCATTTTGGTTCATACCCCTATGTCTGCATGGTTTGTTACACAGCAGTAGTTAACTCCGCAGCTACCCAGGCTGTCTAGGATCCCACTCTATCCTCTGATGTGATAAGATCAGGGCTGAATCCTCCATCTGACCAATTCACACTGAGGTCTCCAGAAATCTAGATGTGAGAAAGCATGCACCCCAGTCATCCACCCAGCTGGTACGGAGGTATTCTGGGAATGTGGCCTCCATGAAAAGGTCTCTAACTGGAGAGGATGGGACAGAAGTGGGAGTCCTTACCCTCCCACAGGAAGAGTCTGATAGGAGGAACTAAGGAAGAGGTGTGCCCATCATACCCCGGAGCCTATGTTGTCAGCTTTAAGCTGGTGTCACATCGAACTAATATCATTTCCTGGATCTAAGTTGGTTCTGTTAGGGTCCAATAGCAAGTTAGCCTTTGAGCTTTGATCTTCTGTCCCCTGGTGGAAGGTTATACCTGGGCTATCTCCCAGACTGACATAGACATGGTGTCAGAACCTTCTACCATGTTGCAGCCCTGCATAGAGGCTCTTCCTCTGGCAGCTTGCAACATGGAGTAATATTGGTCAAGGCAACAGAGTGCTCAACTTCATTCTGGAGTCACAGTTCAATCTTAGGAATGGCTGGAAACTTCCTATGGATTCAAATTCTTAGTTATGTTCACAGAAGATTTCTTTCTTTTCTTTTTTTGTTTTTTTCCGAGACAGGGTTTCTCTGTGTAGCCCTGGCTGTCCTGGAACTCACTCTGTAGACCAGGCTGGCCTTGAACTCAGAAATCTGCCTGCCTCTGCTCCCGAGTGATTAAAGGCGTGCACCACCACTGCCTGGCCCACAGAAGGTTTCTTACCCAGTGAAAATAACTGAAGCCGAGACAATTTTCTGTGGAGTTGGGAAAGCTTTTGTGTAAAGGGGACAAATCCCTTCTTCCAGCCTGTTCTTCAATTTCAGTGACCACCAAGAGCCCCCTTGACACTCTTGCCTTCTCCAGTAAACAGATGCCTCTGCACTTGCTGAATTTACAGGTCACCATCCATTGTGCCATATTGCTAGGAGGGAGGTAATGATACATACAAAGAAATTGAGGCTGGGAGACATGAAATGGTACGGCTAGATTCCATTCCAGTGCCCATGGTGCTGTGATGGCGTACAACTGCACAGAATGTCATTTCCAAGTCATGTCAGAGAGACTGAACTAGAGAGGTGGCAAATCACCTAATATCAGGGCCCACCAGCTGTTAGCTGAATCCAACTGAGACCACTATTCCCCTGTGGCAGTTTTTAAATAAGGTTCACAAGTTCTTTGTAATTCATGTGGTCAATCTGTTCTCAGAGTATGAGGTACATGGAGAGACTTACTTCCAGCAACAAGAATGGAAGATATTGACAGTGTGGAATATCCATTACTGTGTCCTAGATTCCCCACTCTGCCTGAGTGCTCAACAGCTTTTTTTAGTGAGTAATGGGAAAAACAAACAAACAACCCTGAGGAGGTGTTTCTTCAGAGATTATCTGTGGATTTGATACATCACAGGTGACCAGGAGATGTACAGCACCTGCCACCCTGGTGTCATGGAAGCGGAGAACTCACGAAAGGTGTTCTTGGGACCCTCTAATATCACCACCTGTATCTGTTGGCTTTCTGCTTCTTTAAAAAAGTTGCCTGAGAGTGGGTTCTTTATAAAGAAAATAGTTTGGAACTGGAAAACTGTTTCAGCCATTTAGAGTAATTGCTGCAGTCCCAGAGGACGTGAGTTACAGGGGACTCAACACTCTTTTCTGACCTCTAAGAGCACATACACACACATGGCAGGCACACACACACACACACACACACAGAGAGAGAGAGAGAGAGAGAGAGAGAGAGAGAGAGAGAGACCTCCACTCAGCGGTTAGGAGGTTGCGCATCCAAGTTCAGTCAGATCCTGATTCTTCTGTTCCAGCTCAGGTGAGGCCCTTGGCTGTATCACTGCACAACAGAGAAACAGAAAGAGCCAGCTCTAAGGAAAGTATCACATTGAGAGACACTGAGGTCAAGCCTCCAGCATCTTGTTGGACAAACCCATCCAAACCACAGTACCACCATCTTTGCAAGAAGATTCTGGATGTTCTAGCATCCACAAATGTTCAAGACCTTTGTGATCTAGTGGTTTCCACAGTGCTTGCACAGAGCCTACACAGTCCACCTATAGACTTTAAATCATCTCTGGTTATGTGCAATTCCTAACGCAAGGTAAATGCTACATGAATACCTGATGCTGCATATCACCTCCATAGACAGGGTAAGGTCAACGTGTGTTTACAATATACATAGCCTTTTTCCCTGAACATTTTCTGTCCATGGTTGGTTGGATCCATGGATGGTATGCTAGTTGCTTTTCTTTTCTTTTTTCTTTTTTTTTATTTTGTTCTTTGCATTTTTCTTTATTTTAAA
This sequence comes from Rhynchomys soricoides, assembly GCA_019843965.1. Taxonomy (NCBI): domain Eukaryota; kingdom Metazoa; phylum Chordata; class Mammalia; order Rodentia; family Muridae; genus Rhynchomys; species Rhynchomys soricoides. The sequence goes on along the minus strand of JADRCH010000016.1, from coordinate 2,364,684 downwards.
CTTTTTGCTTTGAAATAATTATGTACACTGTAGGAAGTTGCCAAAATAGTATGAAATCCTGTTCACTTTTCACCGGTTTTTCCCAGTTGTAATAGTTTATGTAACTATGGTAAAATATTAGAATTAGGAAATTCCCAATGACAATATAATCTTATCTAGGTTATACATTCCCATGTCCATCATATACATGTGTTTATAATTTTGTGACATTTTATTTCATTTGTAAATATATGAACACATTTAAGATATAAACCTTTGTATTGTCACAAAGAAAATCCTTCACACTAACGCTTTTTATTCATTCGTACTGTCTCATATCTAACCACTTGAAAATGCTAATCTCTTCACATCCATAGTTTTTCCGTTTCAGGAATATAATATAGAATTATACGTCATATAATCCTCTGAAGTTCACTCTACATTACACATAGTGCCTTTTGATTCATCAGCCAGTTAATATAGCATTGGTTTCTCTTGTTTAATTCATAAATGATATTCTATTGTATAGAGTGTGCCAGACTATTTAATGGTCATCCATTGGAGCATATTTGGGCTACTCTCAATTTTCAACTCTTAAACAAGGTTTAAGAGTCAACTCTTTTTTTTTTTTTTTTTGGATACTTTATTTACATTTCAAATGTTTCCCCCTTTCCAGGTATCCCCTTTGGAAACCCCCTATCCCATCCCCCCTCCCCCTGCCTCTATGAGGGTATCCTCCCACCCACCTACCCACTCCCATCTTCCCTCCCTGGCATTCCCTATTCTGGGGCATCTAACACTCTCAGACCCAAGGGCCTCTCCTCCCACTAATGGCCAACAAGGCCCTCCTCTGCCACATATGTGGCCAGCACCATGGGTCCCTCTATATGCATTCTTTGGTTGGTGATCCAGTCTCTGGGAGCAAGGAGGGGAGGAGCTGACCAGTTGCCACTGTTGCTTCCTCCATGGGACTGCAGACTCCCTCAGCTCCTTCAGTCCCTTTTCCAACTCCTCCATCTGGGACCTCATACTCAGTCCAAGAGTTGCTGTGAATTGAATAGTGGGTATTCAGAACTTTTGGGCTAATATCTGCTTATCAGTGAGTACATACCGTGTTTGTTCTTTTGTGACTGAGTTACCTCACTCAGGATGATATTTTCAAGTTCCATCCATTTGCCTGCAAATTTCATGAAGTCGTTGTTTTTAATAGCTGAGTAGTATTCCATTGTGTAAACGTACCACAGTTTCTGTATCCATTTCTCTGTTGAGGGACATCTGCGTTGTTTCCAGCTTCTGGCTATTATAAATATGGCTGCTACGAACATAGTAGAGCATGTGTCCTTATTACATGTTGGAGCATCTTCTGAGTATATGCCCAGGAGTGGTATAGTTGGGTCCTCAGGTAGTACTATGTCCAATTTTCTGAGGGTCCAGCAAACTGATTTCCAGAGTGGTTGCAATCCCACCAGCAATGGAGGAGTGTTCCTCTTTTTCCACATCCTCACCAGCATCTGCTGTCACCTGAGTTTTTGATCTTAGACATTCTGACTGGTGTGAGGTGGAATCTCAGGGTTGTTTTGATTTGCACTTCCCTGATGACTAAGGATGTTGAACATTTCTTTGGGTGCTTCTCAGCCCTTCTAGTTTCCTCAGCTGAGAATTCTCTGTATAGCTCTGTTCCCCATTTTTTGATAGGGTTAGCAAAAACTATTCTTAACAATAAAAGAACTTCTAGGGGAATTAGCATCCCTGACCTCAAGCTGTACTACAGAGTAGTAGTGATAAAAACTGCATGGTATTGGTACAGTGACAGGTGCGTAGATCAATGGAATAGAATTGAAGATCCAGAAATGAACCCACACACCTACAGTCACTTGATCTTTGACAAAAGGAGCTAAAACCATCCAGTGGAAAAATGACAGCATTTTCAACAAATGGTGCTGGTTCAACTGTTGGTCAACATGTAGAAGAATGCAAATTGATCCATTCCTATCTCCCTGTACAAAGCTCAAGTCCAAGTGGGTCAAGGGCCTCCACATAAAACCAGATACACTGAATCTAATAAAAAAGTGGGAGTCTCAAACACATGAGCACAGGGGAAAAGTTCCTGAACAGAACACCAATGGCTTATGCTCTAAGATCAAGAATTGACAATTGGGACTTTATGAAATTACATAGCTTCTGTAAGGCAAAGGACACTGTCAATAGGACAAAACGGCAACCAACAGATTAGAAAAAGATCTTTATCAATCCTACATTGGATAGAGGGCTAATATCCAATATATACAAAGAACTCAAGAAGTTATACTCCAGAGATTCAAATAACCCTATCAAAAAATGGGGAACAGAGCTAAATAGTTGCTTTTCTTATGACTGTGACAAAGTGCCTCCCAAAAGCAAGTTATGAAAGAAACTTTCCTTCTGGTCCACACTTTGAGATACAGTCCATCATGGTGGACATGTAGGCACAAGTGTGAGGTGTCTGGTCACATTATGTCCACAGTCAGGAAATAGAGACAGGTGAATCTGATACTCAGCTGACTCTCCCTTTTGATTCAGACAGGGACCCAAGCTCATGAGATGAAGCTGCCTACATTCTGGATGGGTCTCCCTCCCCCATTACACTTCTTGGAAAGCTCTTATAGGACCATATCCTGGTGAGTTAACAATGAAGGTGAACCATCACAGATGTGGAGCTCACAGGTATGAAGAGCTGACTATTCTTCATAAATACTATAATGTAAAACAACTCAAAAATAAAAAAATGTAGCAAAACCACCTGGGTGACAGTTTGTAAAACTAGGTCAAGTAGGAGTGGTGTAGTCTTCCCTTGTTTCTTTTTGGATCATTTGCTGTGGAAGCCACAGGTTGCCATGTTGTGAAGACACTCCACTGCCCCGTGTAGATGTGCTTGTGGCACCTGAGGGCAGCTCAGACCCACAGGGTAAACGTGGAGGCAGCCCCCCTCAGGCACATGTCAACTTCCAGATATCCAGTGCCTCACTGAGAACTTGACTCCATCTGTGTGGGAGAGATGCTGAGCCAGCCCACCAGCTCAGCACTGCCAAGATTCCAGATTCTCAAGAACCAGGTGAGAGGAGAGACATTGTTGTTTTAAGCAGCTAAGCTTAGGGAGTTATTTGCTATGCAAGAACAGATAACTAATAAGCCCATTCATTTCTCTTTCTTCATTACACACTCCACCCACTCCAAGGAAAGTCTGTTCCACTGAGAAGTGAGAATGAACTGGGGTTTCTGGGGTGCCTCCTTTCTTAGGGGACTACCCCAGACTTTTCTTCCTGCAAACAAACAGCTCTGAGGGTTACAGCCTCAAGCTAGTCTGTTTTTCTTTGTGTCTCTCTCTGTCTTTCTCTGTGTATGTGTGTGTGTGCTGTACTGTATGCATATGTACATGTTCGTGTGTATGCACATGTGTGTACATGTGTGAAGGCAGGAGTTCTGTACCCCCCCAATTAAAAATACACTATAGACACTTGTGACCATGTATGTCTCCCCAACCCCATCCCAAGATAGGGTTTCTCTGCATATCCCTGAGTATTCTGTAATTTACTCTATGTACCACTCGCTTCAAACTCAGAGATTCGCCTATCTCTGCCTCCCAAGTGCTGAGATTAAAGTGGGGTCCTGCTTCATGCATGGCTTTTTATGTAGTCCCTGGGGATCTGAATTCATACTGTGCAGCAAGCACTTTCCTCACTGAGCCTATCTCCCACCCTGCCCCCTAAAGATGTTTGCTACTCCAGAATCACATGATTCTCCACTGGCTGTAGTAAAACACAGAGGCCTACTGGTCTCTCTAGCTACTGCCTAGGGCCAGCAACCTAACAAATCTGGTACTAAGAATCTATTGAATCTCAGGCATACATTACATATTCAAATATAAATCATTTAAATATGTCTGAAATTATCCCTTACCAACTCTACTAAGGTGTTCCAAAAAAGAAAGGTTTTGTGGTTATTTTGAGTGCAGGCCATGCAGCTGGTATGCCTCAGCTCCCAAGGGGATCACTCTAACAACTGACCATCTTCACCGTGAAGAATATGGTTAAACATGAATTTTCCATGTTTATGCAACCACATAGCTCTTTTGCCATGAATGCTCTATAAATAGCCCTGGTAGTAAACAGCAGCCCCATGTTTCATGCCTCCAGGCCAGGGTCTGTGCCATTGAAGACACACTTGGCCTCACCAATCTATGGTGACCAGGTGGTACAGAAGGACAGGGTGTGGGATGCAATGGTGAAGAGTCAGGGAGATGTTTAGGAAACAGACACATGCTGGCTGGAGAGATGGCTCAGCAGTTAAGGGGAATAGTTGCTTGTGGGACGGTGAAAGGCAGCCTGGTTTCTGGTTGAGCTAAGGTTTAAAACCTCCTAGCAGGGGACAACCGTACAAGGAACAGTAGGTGTTTTGCCATGCTCCTGGGCCCCAGGCTCCTGACACAAGGAAGCTCTCCATAGGTATGTGACCTTCAGTCACATTGCCCCAAGCCCCTCCACAAGTAGAGGTGTGGTCACATAGCCCTCCACAAGTAGAGGTGTGGTCACATAGCCTTAAGACATTCCCATTTTAATGAGGCACCTAAAGGTTTAGCTAATAAACTCCCCTTCCCAGCCACTCCTCCCTGCAAAAGGTTAAGTATTTAACCTCAGGCCTGCCTTGAGATTGGGGGCTATGGTTTCACTCATTGCCACTCTCCACTATGACAATTAACCCCCCAGAACCAAGGACTGTCTCTCTTCATCAGGATCCGCCATGGGGAACGATAGAACAGGCCTTCGTCTAAAGAGCCTCGTCCAGTCTCCTGCAGAAGGCCTCTCAGCTCTCCCAGCCAAGGTCTCTACCAAACCAACCCAGCTAGCCATGGACAAGCCAAAGACTCAGTCCCAGGCAGGATCCGGCTGGGTTCCTCCCCACCTTTCCACCTCAGCTCCGGGCTAGATACAGCCCACGGCCTCCACTCTGTTCTCAGCTCTTCCACAGCATCCAATGGCACCTGGGATGTCCAAGAGCCTGAGAATCAGACAGATCTGGCTCTGTGTAGTCCCCAGGACCGCAGGCCACTCTCCCCCACCCCAGGGCGGTGTCCCACCGCATCTCACCTGGGGGTGCCATGGGGTGAGTGGTCAAACTTCCTGCATCTCGCCTTCCCCAGAGGCCCGAGACCTGGGGTGGACTCAGGACTCCCACACCACCACTTTAACCCAACAGTTGCTCTTCCAGAGGACTTCAGCACCCACAAGTCTGTTCAAACCATCTGTAACTTCAGTTCCAGCTGATCTGATGCCTGCCACAGGCACACAGTGCTGTGCAGACATACCTGCAGGCATATCATTGGTAAACTGCATGTTGAAAGAAAGAAAGAAGGAAAGAGGGGGGAAGGGGTAGAGGGAGGGGGAGGGGGAGAGAGAGAGAGAAGGAAAGAAAGAAAAAAGATTCCTGGAGGGCATGGAAAGGAATCTTCCAAAGAGAGTCAACCCCTCCTCCCTCAGCAACTTGAGTGTCCCTACAGGCAAGCCTTTCATTCATCCAGCCTTTCACTCTTACCTACTTATTTATATGCCCTCCACTGAGCCTAGGAGCTAATCCTAAATCAAGCACATTGCCCATCCTTAGGAAGAAAAATCCATAGCCAGGCACTGAAGTCAGTGTGGGCCAAGAAAGTGGTGTGAGCCACAGCCAGCTCAAAGGAGGTCCTGTAAGTCACAGAGCAATGCAATGAGGGACAGGCTCAAAAAGCTGAGCAGAACTCAATATGGTGGTGCACACTCTAATCCCAACACTCAGGAGGCAGAGGCAGTATATCTCTGTGAGGTTGAGGCCAGCCTGGTTTACATAGTGAGCTCCAGGATAGCTAGGACTACATTGTGAGACCTTGTCTCAAAAACAAGAGCTGTGTAGGACACTGCTAGGAGGCTAAATGTGTAATCCCTGCCTACCCTGTGCCCTGCTGGGAGAACTAGACTCTAGAGTTCTGTCTCCTCACCTACTGGCTCTTCACATAATCTGGGGCCTTCTGGGTTCAACCGTTCAGGAAGCAGAACAGAAAGAGTAGCGTGGGTTATGATAAGATAGTGGAGAGCTGGGCACGGGGGATGGGAGTGGGGGTGGAGCTCTACATCAGCAGCTGCTACCCTGACTGAGGAGGCAGCCTTCCTAGATCCCAAAACCACTGCACATCTTCTCCCCCGATGGAAGCTTCCTTCCAGAGACCTTGCCAGGGGCCAGCCCTGGGCCCTAGCTCAGGGGCACAGAAGTCTGACTGTTCATTACACAAAATTCCTAAAGGGAATCCTCACCCTCACTGTGATATCAGCAGGTGAGGCCTCTGGGAGCAGGGTCCCCATAATTAGAATATTGCCCTTGAGAAAGAGGCTCCAGGGGATCTGGGGAGGGGTTTGGGTGAGTCCAAGGACTTGGTACGGAAGCATGAAGGTTTAAATTGGAATCCTTAGCACCATGTAAAACCTGGAGATGTAGTGAAGGCATATTTAATCCCAGCACCCCATGGGGTGATAGGAGGTGGATACAAGAGAATACCTGGCCAGCTAGCCTGATTATTCAGTAGTTAAGGACAAAGAGACACATCTGAAAATCCAGCTGAAAATGTCCTCATTTCCGACTAAGCAGCAGTGATGGCATGCTATGGAGGCTCCTGGGAAGAAAATCCAACGGCGGTATTAACCTGCAGCAAACACTGCATGCTACAATACCATCCTGCCAGGCAAGATGGATGATGGTGTGAGGAAGGTTATGGAGTAACCAACAACTCTCTGGTTAGATTTGAAGCTAGCTCGACAGGATGAAACTCATGGCTGGTACTATAAGTCTAGCCAAAAGCCCATTGCTCTGAGGTCAGAGGCCCAAGAGGAGAACCGACTACACTGTTGCCTTTTGAAATGGAACTATTACAAAATTCCTTTCTTCATATTATGTTTACACTCATGGATCTATTCTACCTTCCCTCCACCTTAGCCAAAGAAGCTTCTCTTTGCTACGGTCACGAGTTAATAATGCAAAAACTCAAAACTGGTCAAAGTGTTGATAAGAAGTGACTACTTAATGTTTACCCTTAAATGAAACACACCGGCATGAACTACTCCCTGCCTGCCGAGGCTCAGGGGGCTTTGTGAAAGAAGGGGCAGAAGGAATCTGAGAGCTAACAGATGAGGAAGACTGCTGTGAAACACTGTCTTCTCGACACGGCATAGCACATGCACCCATGAGCTCTCTGCCATGGTAGCTATCTGCACAAGATCAAGATCAGTCAACTCAGTGTGTGTGTGTGTGTGTGTGTGTGTGTGTCTTGTGTATCTCTCTCTGTGTATGTGTCTATAGATATGTGTGTCTGTATGTGTATCTGTGTGTGTGTCTATGTCTATGTGTGTCTGTATGTGAGTGTGTGTGTGTGTGTATGTGTGTGTGTAAAAGGAATGAGTGAGAAAGAGAGCACATGCAGGTGGGAAGGGTATGTTGAGAGGTACCTTGTAGAAGTGGGAGAGAAGGGAAGAACTGGGAGTGGATCTGATCAAGATACATTATGTGTACAAATTTTTCAAAGAATAAAAAATATTCTTTATAGAGACAGGGAGAGAAGAAATTTTCTCAAATAGGGTGCAAAGTGAAGACCTCCATCTGTGGTTTTCCTCTGACCTCCCCAGGCATGTCCTGCCACGTGCTGTATGTGCTCATATGCACACAGGCGTGCACACGGGCACACACACACACACACACACACAATGATAACAATAAAAAACAAGGGGAGAGCCCCTCAGCCCTTCCACCATCTGAGGATCCTGAGACAAGCACCATCTACAAAACAGGAAGCCTGCAGTAGAATCATTGCTTGTCTATGTGTCAGTGCGTATATCTCTCTGTGTACCTTCGTTTTTGCACTCCCCAGCCCCCAGCAGTATGCAGGTTAGATCCCTGATGTTTATAAATTAAGCTGGGGGTCTGCGATAGTCTGTGGCAGTAGCACCAATTAACTAAAATATGGGTATGTGCTCTTCCTACCTCTGGCAGCAGAGGCACACAGAGGCGAGCGCACACACACGCAAACACACACACACACACACACACACACACACACAGCCTTCTTCCTCTGCTCCTCCAGCCCTCTCTTCCCAGGGACTCTTTCATCAATCCACCCTCTGCCCTTCCTCTGTAGCTAATCCCAATGTGAAGTGATCAAGCACTGTCTGTTTTTCCTGACCAGACTCATACTGACTCAGGGAATAGACCACAGAGCTACGTCTCTGTGGCTGGGCTCTTCTCTTTGAGCATGCATGCAGAGATGAACTCACTGACCGTGGGAATGAGGCACTGGATAGTCCTTTGATTATTACCTACAGTTGCTCAGGCAGAAGCACCAGAAAAGGCGAGGCTTTGGGACAGGAAGTTGCCAGTGTATTTAAATGCTATGGTAAAGCTGGTGTCTGTAAAGACTGTGTGGGTGACTTCTGACTTCCCTCTAAGAAACTGTGAAGGAAAGATAAAGAGGGCAAAGACCAAAGCAGCAATAACAACGGGGAAGGGGAGGAAAGGGGAAAAAAGAGGAAAGAAAGAAAAGCAAACAGAGGTGACCATAGTAAAATTAGAAGCTTGTGTTTAGAGACTTATTAATAGAGTAAACGTTGAGGCTGGGGAGAAAGCTTGGTGGTAAAGTGCCTTCTCTCTCTCTCTCTCTCTCTCTCTCTCTCTCTCTCTCTGTGTGTGTGTGTGTGTGTGTGTGTGTGTGTGTATCTTAGTTTAGTTCCTCAGCACCCACATAAAAAGCCAGGGCTGGTGGTTGTGTGTGTGTAACACCAGCTCAGATGCCAGAACCAGAACCAGATGGAGATGGAGCCCCTGAGCTTGCTGGGAAGTCAGTCCATCTGAAAAAGTGAATTACAGGTAAGTGAGAGAAGCCATCTCAAAAAACAAGATAAAGAGCTATAGAGAAAGACACCTAACATTGATCTGTGGCTGCCATATGGCATACATGGGTCAGCATACCATATACACTTAGAAAGGAAGGAGGGAGGGAGGGAGGAAGGAAGGAAGGAGAGAAGGAAGGAAGGCACATACAACGGGGGGGGTGTATTTACAAAACATATATCCAATATAAAGGGCTGATATCTCCAATATGTAAAGAAGTCTTTGGAATCAAGAAGAAGATTGTAGAGAAGCTGAGGACACAATTCAGTAGTAAAGCACTCACTTGGCATAAATGAAGTCTTGGGTTTCAGCCCAGGACCATAAAAGGGAGAGGGAAGCAAATCCTTCAAGAGGGGAAGAAAACATCAAAGGCTTAAGTGGAAATTTCATGAGTGAACATCTCTGAATGGTTGACAAACCTGATAGGGAACTCAACCCCATTTCTTCAAGGAAGAATTTAAACTACATTGCATCATAATGAGACCATCTCATCCACAACACTTCATGAAAAGAGAGCCAGGCAAAAGCACATGCTGGCAAGGATACGGAGCAACTGGAACCCTTAGACATTGCTCGCAGGAGTGTAAAATGGTATGGAACTTTGGGAAACAGTCTTCAATTAATTATCCAAAAGTTTAGGGACTTAACCAGCAATTTTGCTCCTAGGTGTACATACAAAATGAATGGAAAAAATCCTACACAACCACTACTCACAGCAGCGTTATTTATAAGAGCTCCAAAGTAGAAACAACCCAGAGGCCTCTCAAATGATGACTGGATGAACAAAACCTGTACAGGGATATACCCATGCAGTGGGAGACTACATGTCCATATTTAAATGGGAAATGAAGGAGACTCGTCACTGAAAGAAGCCAGTCACAGAAGATCATATATTACCTAATTCCATTTGTATAAAAGTCCTTGAAGAGAAAAATTCATATGAGATACAGAGTAGATCTGTAGTAGTCCAGAACGGGTAAAAGACAATGTAGGTGTACTAACCAAAGGTTATGCGTTTCTTTGGGAGCTCCATGACTGGTGATGGTCACCCAGCTCTGTCAGAATGTTCAAATGGACTGAATATTCTTAGATGGACAAATTATATCTCAACAAAGCTGATACCCAAAAACAGAAGGAGGAGGAAAACGGAGAAGGGGAAGAGGAGAGGAAGAAATAAGGAAAAGAAATAGAAAGGGAGAGGAGGAAGGGAAGAGGAGAGGCCTTCATTGTGACATCGCTACCACCCAGCACAGCCACTGGAGTGGGAGAATAAATCCCAAGCTTTGCTGGAAAAAAAGCAAAACCAGTACCCACACACTGCTGAAGTGGGCCACCAGGCACCATCGCTCTAAGGAGCAGACTTGTCACTAAAGCTGTGGCCCAGCAAATCTTCTCATGGGGTCTACACACTCTACATTCACTGAAAGACACCCCAGGATGACCACAGCATTGCTTTAATAGCCAAAACACTAGGAATTACCTAAATATCTACCCATTATATAGAATAGACAAATACCTGTACCTTTAGAAATTAAATCTTAGAAGGAATGAGCATGAAGGATTAACTCCACATGCACTAGTGTTGAGAGAAAGAAGCCATGCCTACCTTTGAGAGCATTCATCCAAAGTGCAGTAGGATCGATGGATGGAATAGGTTTAAAAGGGCACAGAGAAAATTCTAGAGTGACTCTACTCATCAGTGGGTGCTGCAGCACTACTGTGCATCTGGCTATGCCTTTGTGATTCATGTACAGAGGTTCTGTAGGACCTATGTGGGGTTGGGTCCAGGACCACCAAGGAAACCAAACTCCCCATAAGCCCCTGGATAGTATATAAGTTCTATGCATTCTCCTATACATTTAATTCTCCTAACATAACGTTTGCACACTCTCCTATGTACTGAAGATAATCTCTAGATGAGGTATAGTTCCTGATACCATGCAGATACTGTGAAAATAGTGTGATGAGGACCTTCTTAGGGAATAGCAATAAGAAAATATCTTTTATAGATGATTAGTCCATAAGTAGTATATTGTGTGTGTGTGTGTGTGTGTGCGTGTGTGTGTGTGTTCATGAGTGTGTGTGCAGGTGCATGTGGATACCAGATGTCAATATGAGGGTCTTCCTCCATCTATCTCCATCTTAATTTTTGAGACAGAGCCTCTCACTAAACCTGGAGCTCATCTGTCCTGCATGCATTCATTTTCTCTTGGCTCTCAACTACAGATGTGACTAGCTGCTTCAGGTTCCTGCTGTCTTGACTTCTCTCTGTTGTGAAGGAGTGTACCCTAGAACTGGAGCAAACACTTCTTCCTTGAAGTTGCCTATGGCAGGGTATCTCATTTCTGCAACAGGAAAGAAACCAGGACAGCTAAGTGTCTGGCTGCAGAAGTGATAACATTCACCTGTCTCGGCTTCAGGAGCAGCCGCAGGTGCGGCTCCTTGGCTTTGCTTCATAGGTGATGAACTCCTTTCTCCCTGAAATATTTATTATTATTACTATTATTGTCAGTTTGAGAGAGCCATCCTGCAAGGAGAAATAGCTTAAGGAAGAGAACTGGATTTCCCAGTTCTGGAGGCTGGGTGTCAGCAGAATCCAAGGTCTCTATGAGGCTGGTTTCTGCGAGGCCTCTCCTTAGTGTCCGAGGCTGCCTTCTCCCACTGTGAGCACCTGGTTTTTCCCTCTGGCATGTCCTTGGTATCCCTGTGCCCTACTCTCTTCCTAAGACCACCAGTCATTCGGGATCAGGTTCCATTTTTGTGATCTCATTTTAACTTAGTGATTCCTTGCAAGTGCTTATTTCCAAACATAATCACATTGAGCAGTCCTGGGGGTGGGGAAGTGGGGTGGAGCTTCAATGTGCGAATTGTGGCACATTGAGAATTGGGGCTTAGCTTAGGCCATAGCAGCCTGCTGGACTTCTATTGGTGGGAATACCAGCTACACAGGGAAGCAGGGGCCCAGCTGCAACCATCAAAGGAAGGGTGATAGAGCCACAGAAGCAGACACCTGGCGATGACCTTATGCAGAGTGCATAGAACAGAGCAAGGAGAAGGCACTGGAGGTTTCAAAAGCCATTTAACTTGGGCTGTCACCTCCAAGGACAAGTTGTGGTCAGTGAAGCTGAAGAAGGGACTTTGTCAGAGGCAGCACCAGTGACCCTCAGGGAATCAGTCTCTTTGGAGAGGGTGATTTGACTGCTCAGACTCAGACCCTGGCCCCTGTATAGGGATTGCTGAGGTGAGACAGTGTAAGTGTCAGTGTGCAGCGATGTCAGAGCTGCAGGGGTGGGGTGTGGTGGGGATGGATACCCGCTGTCCAGTGACTGCTGACCTTCATGCTGTTGCACTGTAGAGCTACCCAGTTCTGAATCCACGGTGGCATGCACCTAGAGACAGCAAGTCAGGCTTCAGTCTCTTCACATATAAACATCTTCATTCCTAGAGTCAATAAATTGTCAGTGGTCTGACACGTGGCAGAAGTAATGCTACAGTGGGCCTTGCTTTCTTTGGGTATCTTTGTGAGTTGCATCCTCTGAAGCAGACACACAACCAGATAAACTCAGCTTTAGGGAGGCACCAATGGGCTGGTCCACTGGGAACCCTGAGACCCCTAGCTGAGGTGTCAGGGATTCTGGGGGAGTAAGGGGCAGATGCTAAGCTGAATCTGCAGGAGCCCAGGCACAAAGAGTTCTGGAGGATACGGATGAAGGAATGGGGTTGCCCCAAGCTCATTCCAGACCCTCCATAGAGTCCTGAGGCTGCCAATTCTAATTCCTGAACAGTCTTTCAAGGGCCTTGCAGCTCTGGTCATAGGGCTCAGAAAACAGCAGTGGAGAGGAAGAAGAGGACAGCCTGGAGTAGAGAGGAAAGCTCTGATTGGGTCAAGTCTCCTGTTTAGTTTTTATATTGTCTCTGAAGGCTTCCTTGAAATTCTCCTCAGAGGAAAGGGAGTGTGATGGAGAACAGGATCTGCTCTTTGCCAACTGCCCAGTCTCCAGGGACACCAGCAAGGCTTTGCCTAGGGAAGAAATTCTGCAGAAGGAAGATGGAGATGCTAAGTCTAAGGATGGGCTCTTAAAAAAAAAGAATTACTTATTTATTTTATGTATGAGTGCACCGTAGCTGTCCTCAGACACACCAGAAGGGGGCATCTGATCACTTTACAGGTGGCTGTGAGCCACCATGTGGTTGCTGGAGATTGAACTCAGGACCTCTGGAAGAGCAATCTGCATTCCTAACCACTGAGCCATCTCTCCAGCCTAAGGATGGGCTCTTTGTCCTCTGTGTGGCTCTTAGACCTAGACAGTCCTGAGGAGCAGGAAGACTGTGAGGAATCTGTCTGGATGGTGTCGACCATATAAACTGAACACTGAAAAGGTCACACTGTGGTTCAGACTCTTGGGTATCAAAAAAAATCAACAAACTCATCCTGCCCTGCATTGGCAGCTGTGTAGACACCACATTCAAACGTTGCTGATTTTGGAAAGACACACTTGGGTGCCCTTTTTTACTAAATAAGTCAGTTTCTGTATGAGTGTATGGATCTGTATATGCATATCATGTGTGTTTTAGGTGTTTATAAGCATGTATCTGTGTTGTCTGTGTGCGTGTGTCGGATGTGTATATGCATATCATGTGTGTTTTAGGTATTTATAAGCATGTATCTGTGTTGTCTGTGTGCGTGTGTTGGATCTGTATATGCATATCATGTATGTTTTAGGTATTTATAAGCATGTATCTGTGTTGTCTGTGTGCGTGTGTTGGATGTGAGTATAGCCATATCTCTAGTACCGCCTATACTTTGCTGGGATCAGATGCAAACTTAGGAACACATTTCTGAGGCAGGAAAGAAAGATGGGGGAGTTAAGGTATAGGGAAAGGACAGGAACCCCTCCCTCAGGTCTACTTGAGGTCTTTATCCCTTTTATGTAGAGATGTTTAAAAAACGTTTTAATAGCAACAGACAGTGCTTAAGGACTAAGAGTATATGATCTTCAAGTATGACCTTCTCTTTCCCAGATATTAACCTACAAATTCTGGGAATCTATAAGCAGGCATGAAAACAGTAAAAATGTCTTAGCTCCCTTGTGCAAACCTCATGACCTGTGGTCTTCCTGATCAGCCTGGAATCATGCCCAGTGTATCTCAGAGGGTATCCTGTGATCTCATTGAAAAAAAAAAAAAAATAGAGGCAAACAGGGAAAGTCACTTAGAAACCCTCAACAATGTAACTTCAAAGGCCACCAAAATGTAACTGTTGGGCAGCCCACACTTGGGCGTGTACTGCCCTTTCCTTTCCTTATCCCTGCTTTGTCCACAAGATCCCTCTCAGAGGGGCTTCCACAGAGGGGATCAGCCATGCCGGATTGTTGACATCCTATCTTGTACCTTCCCTAAACTGCTAAACTCCTGGGACAACCCCAACCCCAGGGTAGAATGTGACAATAGGATTAACATCCTATCAGGAGCCATATATTTGCTAATCTGCTAAACTCAGAGACCCTCCCCTCTAAAGTCTATAAATGTAAGGATTTGCATTTGTTCTCCAGTTGCTGTAAGACCTCCTCTCCTAGCTGCTCCCCCACCCCCCGCCACCAGCATCATTCATTTAAGGAGCTGATTGCCTGAAATCCCACTCAACATATCTCTTCCAAACCTGAAGAAAATCTTCATTATTTCAAAACATTCTCAACTAATGTCCCTGTTTAAATCTGTGTTTAAAAATCTTTTCTTAATAAACTGAAACTCAGAGTGGGGGGTGCTGGAGAGATGGCTCAGCGGTTAAGAGCACTGGCTGCTCTTCCAGAGGTCCTGAGTTCAATTTCCAGCAACCACATGGTGGCTCACAACCATCTGTAATGGGATCTGATGCCCTCTTCTGGTGTGTCTGAAGACAGCTACAGTGTACTCACATAAAATAATATATAAATCTTTTAAAAAAATAAAATAATCATGAGAACCTGAGTTTGAACCCACAGCACCCACATTGAAAACTTAGCATATCTATGAGTGCTTATAAGCCCGGCACAGGGGTATGAAGACAAGAAAAGCCTAAAAAACCCCTAGTCAGCACGCCTAGCAGCCAAAAAAAGGAGGGTTTCTTGTTCATTGAGAGACCCTACCTCAAGGCAATAAGGCAAAAAAGAAAAAAAAAAAAGAGGAACACATATAAAATCCTATTTGTGCCTCACATACATCCACATTGGTACATACACTCACGTGTATGTGCCCTCCCTATTTCTGCCCCACTAAAGTGCTCACAGATGCATGGAACTGTTTCCTGCTACTGCTGCTGCTCAGATCTCCACGCTGAAATATGACCAGATGTCTCATGTTCGATGGACCCAAGACAGGCCAACCAGATGCCCTATGAGAAGCACAGATCTGATCTAGGAGATCTTAACCATTTCACAACAATATAATCTCAAGGAGACTTGGGACAGCCATTTCTAAGAAGGGTTTGAGCTGACCCCTGCATAGAAAGGAGCTGTAGGGGCTGGCTGAGATTCTGCAAGAAAGGCACTAGACCCTGGATTTTGGGAGCACCAGACTCCCATTTCCAGAAGCCACTATACCCTGCCCTGGGGCTCTTTGGAAGTCCAGTAGGGTTTTCCCAGGTGCTTCTTTACCTAAACCCATTGATCATTAGAACCCATTACCTGCAGAAGACCTAAACCAGGCCTGCCTGTTTTAGCAGAACCTCTCTTACTGTGGGTAATCTCAGTATGAAGACCTAGGAGACAGCAAGAGTTTCTTCTATAGTAAGTAACAGGAGAAACCTGACGCTGGCTTTCCACCTGAAAAGATGACTTTTTCCAGGTTCTCATTATGTCCTGGGTTCCCTGCCTTGAGCTCCACCATTCCCTACGTCACTTGAAGGTTGGCTGTAGAACTTGCAGAATGACCCTATCTCACTTGTAGGAGTTCCTGGCAATCTTGTCATCATAATGCTATCTCTCCCCAGTATCTTCCAGAACCCCTCACTCACTGTGCATTGGCTGGACACCTGACAAGGCTTACTGGATCCTATGCTGCCAGGCCCCATTATCTATCCCATTCCCTCTCCCACCTAAGTTCTAGCCATATAGCCAGCCACCACAGCCTATCACTGCCACTGTTCTCTGGATGGCCTCAAAGGAGTCTCACCTTGCCCTCCTCACCCAGCTGGCCGGCTGGGGACGGGTCTCCAGGGATCAGTCCTCTGTGCACCTGTGAACAGACTTTCCCCATGTCATTTTTGCAGATCAGATGTGGAGGAAGCTTGCTCTGCCTACTCTTGGCATCTCCCCAGGGCTGAGTACCCTGCATAGCCCAAAACTAGTGTTCCGCAAATACTAGTTGAACTGAAACCCACTGTGGTTACTGTTCTTTCTTCTTGTTCCCACACTTAGCTCCTAGTCTTAAGTAAGGACCTGTATTAGCCAGGAAACTGAAGAGCCAGTCCAGAGGCAGAGTGGTACAGGAGAGGAAGGACCAGCCCTGCTGTGATCACCCATCTAATCAGCACCAAAGCTTTCCAGCGGCCCTCCCTTACCTGATTCTTGTGTTTCCTTCTTGGACATCTTACCAAAACACAAGCATAACTTATTTAGCTTCAAATCTAGAGGAAAGACTCTGACTGGAGCACCTAGAGGAGGGTATTTTGGCACTGAGAGAGAAGGTGCAGGGAGATCTGGTGCTAAGAGCATGGGCTTCACATGCACAAAGCACACACACCAAGACAACACACTCCCACCCAGAGGGAGAGTGTCCAGAGTGTCCATCCAGTGGCTCCTCTGGCCTCCAATAGATACATCCTCTCTGTCCTAGACTGAACCTTAGGGAGGGAATCACAAGAAGAGATGTTTCTAGATATCCTGAGTATGAAATGAAGGAATGAAATGTCAAATAGACTGGAGAATGCACATCAGCAAGCATGGGCAGCCATCCTGCTGCAGATAACCAACTATGAAGATTTCAGGCTCATTCCCCTAATAGGAAGTTTGCCCAGTAATGGCTAACTCCCCTGCCTTCTCCCGTGCCCTCTTCAGACCCTGAGCCAAGCAAAATGGCAAAGTGGCTGGCTGACACAGAGGCAGAGGAAGAAGCAACTTGTGGGCTAAGCCACTGTTGGCTGTAAGAACACACAGGCCATCTCTTGATTATCAGGTCCCTGTGCTTACGATAACTCCACTTCAGCTGTCTTAGCACATCTCTGGGCCTTCCTTGTGATGCAATAGCTACAAGAGCCTGCTCCACCCTCAAGGAGTAAAAAGATGCTTGTGCCAGGAAAGCAGTATATTCTCTAGCTGGCCATGGTTAGGGTCACAGGTCTCCCCTAGCTCTGAAGAAGGTTGAAAGAACAGAGGGCCCAGCTCCCAGACACTGGGACTATGGGTCATCATGTCCATGAACAGAACATTGATATATTACTACAGGTAGGCAAAGCAGGGACTAACAGGAAACAGAAGATTCTTGGACCTGGAAATGCTGTTGGGGCAACCTATTGGGTTGACAGCACCATGAAGAACACCCATGCCCCATGGGAGGAGTGTGCTCACTTCTGGGTGTGAAATCCAGGCCAGTTCTCACAAGAGTGATCTGGTGGACCATCAACAGTGTCACTACGGCCCTGTAGGATCAAGCAGAATCCTTCCTTACTCTGTTGTTTGCTCCCACCCTAGAGTGACTTCCTGAAGTCACTGAGTGATCACCTGGCACCTGCCAGGGACTTCCTGAGTGACCCCAGGAATAGAGACAGACAGTCAACCCTGGCTGTGTGGTGGGAATAAGGAAGCTAAGAAGTGAAACTGGAACAGGCTGACTTCCAGGAAGCTAGGTCATTGTGACACTTTAGCGGTGACATTAGAGCAGGAGTGTTGGGCCTTCCCATTTGAAATGCCTATGCATGCAGTAGGTGATAACATTGCCATTGGCCCTGTGCAGTGCCAGCATCAGCCTTCAGTTGGGTCCTAATCTTATTAGAACACTCCCTGGCCAGCCTTCGTCTTCTCCAGATGCCCCTGGGTAATACTGGAGATCCACATAGCTGTGTCAGTCTATGGGATCAGTCAAAGCCCAAGGAGTACAGGAGCTCGTGAAGAATAGTGCCCTACCCAGGTCTCCTGGCCCCTCCACAGATGACCCTGAGAGGCGATTTCTTCAGTTGTGCTGAGAAATGAAACCTTGCCTAACCCCATGAAACCACAAGAAGAGAAAAACACACCAGGCCACTATACTGCAGCTGGGCTCTAGGGCTCCACCTCCCTCTTATTGTCAGGCAGGTGGGGCTAGCAGGTTTGTGCTAAACACAAGAAAAGGGTTTACCAGAGTGGCATCTGTTCCAAGTTCCCTGAAGACCCACCTCTGTCAAGAACAGTGGTGTTTACTTAAGGCTGTGGGAAATGGACTCTTTGTCATTCTTTTCTGATCTCTGAGGTAAACTGGGCTGAACTGAACACTCTCTGGCACCCTACCTGACCCAGAGCGGGGACAGATAAGTGCAGGGTCCCTTCACTGTGCATCTTTGAGGGACTCTCTATGTATCAGGGACCACACTGCTGCTGCTGAGTGGCTCCCAGCTGCCACAGCAGACATGCCAAGGCTTGTTTGTGGGGGTGTTACTCTGAAAAGGCACTAGAGACTTCAGGGGTCTAGAGAAAGCTGCTTGCTTTGCTGTAGAAGTGTATGTTTTAAGCCAGGTAGTTGGGGTTGAGAAAGAGACAGAGGGGTTGGTTATAGAGTAAAACAGAATTCATTATCCTCTATCCTGGGTGCACAGGTCTTTGCCAGGGATGCCCCCAAAAATAAATTACTAGCCAAAGGCCCAGACACACAGGTACAGACAAGCAAATACCAATACAGCCACACAGACAAACAGACACATGGATGCATAAACTCACACAGACATACATATAGACACACATTCTCTCTCTCTCTTACACACACACACACATATACACATAGATATACACAGAGACACACACATATACACACTCTCACTCTCTCATACACACACATATGTGCGCACACACAAGCACAGACTTACACACAAACACACACAGACACACTCTCTCACACACACATACACACATAGACATACACACAGACACGCACATATACACACTGTCTCTCACTCACACCCACACACACACCCACACACACATGCACATAGACATACGCCTAAGCACTCTCTCTCTCTCTCTCTCTCTCTCT
>JADRCH010000016.1:2325348-2345558 GCA_019843965.1 Rhynchomys soricoides | reverse complement strand
GCCAGGAGAAGCTCAACAGATGCTTGCCCTTTGGCAGATGAGTCCTGAAGGCAAGATGCTCCTGAGGGCTGAGCCACTCCTGAAAAAGTTTTCTCACAACAAGTAAAGACTAAAGAAGAAAGAAATGGTAAAAATGTCAAGGTAAAGGCATGTTCCTGGGAGCTCCTTCCTGTGTTCAGGGTCACCTACAACAAGCAGGCAAACCTGGTCACCTTCAGGGCTGTGGCCTTCACTAGGAGAGTCTTAATCAGTGATTCTCAACTTTGGATCGACACCCCTTTGGGTCAAATGACCCTTTTATAGGAGTCACCTAAAACCCTCAAACAAACAAAAAGCATATATTTACATTATGACTCATGGTAGTGGAAAAATTGATTATAAAGTAGCAACAAAAATGATTTTATGGTTGAGGGTCACCACAACATGAGGAAGTGTATTAAAGGGTTGCAGCATTAGGAAGGTTAAGGACTACTGAAAGAAGGCCATAGACAGGGATTGGTCAACCCTCACTAAGACATGCCCAGTGACAGCAAGGATGAGGTGTTAATGCTAGTCTCTTGCCTCTGGACAGCAGTGAAAGGTTCTGTAATAAGCAGACCAGGCAGAAGTGAACTGAGCAAGAACTAAGGAAGAAGAAACTTCCCAGGCCAGAGAAAGATGCCAAAGTGCACTAAAGTGGCTTGCTTCGTGATGAGGCCCTAGAGGTGACTCTATGCTCATCTCTGATGTCCACATTAGCTGGGCATACTCATGGGGTACAGTGTGTCATTTCCTTACATGATACAATGTATGCTGAGCAAATCAGAGCATAGCCACCACTTCGGCCATTCACAACAACCAAGACACACATCCAGCCCCGGTATTCACGGCCCAATGAAGAGAATGTAGTGAATGCATACAGTAGACTACTCTCCAGCCATAGCAAAGAATAAGATCCTGCCACTTGTGTAACATGTACAGAACTGGAGGTCATTATGATAAATGAAATCAGCCAGACACAGAGACCCAAATACCACATGTGCTCACTCCGATGCAGAACATTAAAGAGTCATTCTCAAAGACACAGATTGTGGAATGGTGGCTATCAGAAGCTGGGAAGGGAGGGTAAGTAACAAAATGGTATTAAATAAGAGAAATAAGTTCTGGTGTCCTGTAGCACCAAAGGAGGATGTGACCAATAACATTGTCAACCTGATATAATCTAAAGTCATCTCGTGGATAGGTCTTTAGGCTTGCCTGAGAGGGGTTTTCTTGATTGCATTGGCTGAGATGGGCCTATTGTGGGTGACACCATTCCCTACCTGGGATCCTGGACTGATAATTGGAGAAAGGGATGCATACATTCATCACTCTCTGTTCTCAATTGTGGATATGATGTGACCAGCTGCTTCAGGTTCCTGTCACCTTGATTTCACTACCATCAAAGACTATACCTGTTATGGTTTGTATATGTTCGGCCCAGGGAGTGGCACTATTAGAAGGTGTGGTCCTGTTGGAGTAGATGTGGCCTTGTTGAAGAGATGTGTGTGGGCTTTAAGACCCTCATCCTAGCTGCCCAGAAGCCAGTATTCTACTAGCAGCCTTCAGATGAAGATGTAAAACTCTCAGTTCCTCCTGCATCATGCATGCTCCCACCTTGATGATAATGGACTGAACCTCTGAACCTGTAAACCAGCCCCAATTAAATGTTGTCCTTATAAGACTTGCCTTGGTCATGGTGTCTGTTCACAGCAGTAAAACCCTAACCAAGACAGTACCCTTAAACTGTGAGCCAGAAAAAACCCATGGGTTTCTTTTATCACTGGCAGTGAGGAAAGAAACTAAGACAGATGCTACAGATTACAGCATTCTGTATTTCTTGAATCTGTTGACAGGAGGCTGTGGTAGAGGAGCAAAGGACTCATCCTTCCAGGCCTTTCCCCACCACAGGAATAAGGGAAGAACCAGAGCCAGAGGCCTGGGGTTCACATTTCAAAGAGAAGCTTCCAAGTCTGTATGGAGATAGAAGAGCTGGTGAGGGCTGCATCCTCAGCTGACAAACTGTAAATTTGGACAGCAGCTGTTTCACTCAGGCCCTACCTGCCTAGAACCAGATTTTGACTGGACTACACAGTAAATTGTGGCAATGTTGAGCTTCCTTTGGTGAATACTTGTAGTCTGTGTTATCCCAGGAATATGGCCTTGAACTGTTAATAGTTATACTATTTTTTTAACATTTTTTTTTCTGAGACAGAGGTTCTCTGTGTAGTTCTGCCTGTCCTGAAACTGACTTTGTAGACCAGGCTGGCCTCAAGTTCACAGACATGCACCTGCCTCTGTCTGTGCCTCCTGAGTGCTGGAGACACTCATGTTCAAAGACATGCCCCACCACACCCAGCTTTTTTTTTAAACATGGGAAAGTTAAGAAGAAGATAAATTATTTTTTACTAAGAGTCTGGAGTTTTTGTAAGCCAAGGCTAAAGACTTGCTGAGGGAAGATCTGAGAAAATCCCAAATGGTTTGGTAAGGGGTCCCTGTTACCCCTGTTTTATTATAACCAAGAGGCTCCTGGCTCCCAAGGATGCTGCCTGGTTACTAGTCATCTCTGGCCACCACTGTCTCCATGTGTCACAAATACACAGGAGCCTATGGTGCTCAAAGAACAAAGAACATTACCCAGTCACAAGTCACATGTATCAGACACATGCCCAACCACTGCAGCCGGGATCCTGACATTAGGTCATAAGTTGAGGAAATATCACATTTACCCTTTATAATCATGTCCACACTCTTGACTCCCCAGGCTCCTAGATCCTCCTGTCTATGTCCAGACTGCCCTGAGGCTGCCATACAGTAAGGAATACCATAATAGCCACATGGAAGAACAATGAGGAGGACTACACATGCACCAGGCAGGCAAAGGAATGTTTCCTAAACCTTCTAGCCCGATTCAACTGCCAAACACACAATAACAATTGTCACACCAGCCAACATGTGTGATGTGTGGTCTGTACGTTCTCAAGACATAACAGACTGCACAGCAACATGCATGTGAAGTATGTAAGTTCTGTCCTCTAAGACCCAGAGAATATGGGGAAGATGGCCTATCGTCCTCTAAAAGAGACTGCATTGATACAACACCATTAGGCTATATTGTAGTTTAGGTGCTTGGGGATTTCCATCAGAAACAAGCTGTTAAAAAGAAAGGCAACAAGGGAAAGGAATACATAATGGCTGATAGTGGTTGTTGTCAGTTTGACTGGATCTGGGAACAACTCAGAGATACACCTCTGAGTAGGTCTTCAAGGGTATTTCCTGAGCCCATTGCTGAGACAGAAAAGCCTTTTCCTCAGAGTGGTAGAACCCACCATCCTCTGCTCAGACAAAGAGAGGTGAGAGATATGTCTCATGTGCCTGCCTTGTGCCTTGCTGGCTAGTGCATCCTTTGGTTGCTGCCTCTGTTGCCACCATCCTTAGCTGTTGTTCAACCCAGCTTCTTTAACCTTCCAACATGAACTAAGGAATCCTCCATACCTTCAGTGCCAGCTTGGGATCATTGAGGTTTCCAGCCTAGAGAACTGAGCAGGTTGCAGTTCTCAGTCTGTTCAGGGTGTAGACAACCATTGTTAGACTACCCAGCATGTATCCTGTAAGACAATCTAATACATTTCCTTTGTATTATATGCTCACTCATTCAGGTCTGTTCCCCTACATAACCCTGACTGTCACAGAATTAATGGGACAAGAAGGAGATTCCCATGGTCCTAGGGGAGAGAATCTGAGCAACCATAGCCAGTCAACATTCAGAAGTACAGCTGGGTTGAAAACTCCAGTTGTTTTCTTGGGTTTTTTGCTTTTTGTTTTTGGTGGTGGTGGTGGTGGCCTCTGGTTTGTTTGTTTGTTTGTTTTAATTTACTTATTTTTAGTATGTGTATGGGTACATACACATGGGAACACATATGGAGGGCAGAAGAGGGAGCTGGATTCCCTGGAGCTGGAATTACAGGTGTCTGTAAGTTATCCTACACAGGTGCTGGGGCATGAATCAGGTCCTCGGGGAAAGCAGTACACACTCTTAACTGTTAAGCCATCTCTCCAGCCTGTAAAGTCTTAATTCTTGGTTATTCTATGGCTTGAGTGTGACCTCTAAATAATCAGTCATAGGAACCTTAGTTCCTCTATGGGGGAAGGGTTGTCTAGCGTGGGTCATCCAGGCAGATCTTTCCTGGAAATGCAGTAAGAAGTTACTCTCTGTCTTGCACATGCCATGCATACGCTATCTTTTAGCTTCTACCAGCTTAGGAAGCAGCAGGAGGCCATCTCCAGCTGTAACCATGTGACCTTGAACTTCCCAGCCTCAGAGACTCTGAACCTAAAATAGTCAGCCTTCTTTCTTTATTGTGTCTCCTGTATCAAACAGTCCTTAGAAAATGGACTCATGGCTTGGCCAAGGTTGAGAGTCACACTGACAATTTATTGCAGAGGTAGAAGATGAAAATCAGACAGTGGACAGCTGACAAAGGTGGACCATGAGCCAAGCCAGTATTTAACTCCAGCCACAAGGCTATGAGACAAAAGTAAGCAAGAAGGTTCTAGAAGAAGGACTAGAGACCTCATCACCACAAGATTGGACATGCACACACACCCCACCCTGCCTGTGATGATCTATTTCTTGTATCTAGATTTGGCATTTGTAGTGGTCAAGACATAAAAGACAAACCACACTAAACTACCAGAAAAACCTCTGGATACCTTGCCCAACCTCCTCCTGGCTCCCTTCATTTTTGCCAGCTGTGAGAAGTGGAGACCTATAGCCCACCTCTCTGCTTCCCCAGACTAGTGTCTGGCACGGAACCACAAATACCAGAACATTGACCTCCTGGGTTGCAAAGCTTGATTAGAAGGCCCAAATGTAATCAAGGCTGGCTGGGGACAAAGGAACATGAGGCACTCCCTGGGTGGCCTGGCCTTCCAGGGAGGCTCTAGGTGGCCCAAGTTTTCAATCCCAGCTCCAGCCTTCTTGGCTTTGGTTTCAAAAACCACCAGTGCAAAGTGAAATGGAAACTATCACCCTATATGGCCAGTGTGAAGTGGCATATGGCCCTGGCAGGGACTTGGGAGTGCTAAGTGTAGCCTCAAAGTCTTGGTCAGTGACGCCTCTCCTGAACCCAGTGGGTGTAGGTTGTAGGAACAGTGGGCTTTCCAATGCAGGAAGCAGCCAGCATCATATGGAAGGCAGGGCAGTGGGTTCTCCACTCTGTGGCAGGTGATCCATTTGGCAGAGGCCTGGCAGGCCCAGATGGTAAGAGGCCTGGAAGTCAGAGCTAAATTTGGACTTGGATGGAAAGGTAAATTTTCAGGAGGCCTCTGCAGAAGGCTGGTATTGGCGATTTAAACAACACACACACACACACACACACACACACACACACACACACACACAGGCATGCACTTTAAACCATCATGTTAGGGAAAAGGTAGCCTTGGTTCCAGAACCCTGGGAGCCAGGTGGATGTGACTGGGCTCCAGACTTGGGCAGGCTAATCCCTTACATCTTGTTCTCTACGACTCCTCCATCCTTGGCCCTGACTGCCACCTCACAAGGTTGGTTTCCACAAAAGCCCCAGGGCATCCAATATGGCCTGCCCCTGCAGGTAGAGGAGCCTGGTGCCACTCACACATGGACCAGGTGGAGCTGCACCTTGGCCAGGAACCTGCACAGGAGGAGCAGCTGGTTACCCTGCTCGGGGTGAGGAGAGAAAGCTATTTTGGGTTGAAACCCAAGCTGTGTGAATGCTGCCTACAAAGGAGCTTCTGCCCATAGCCTGAGGAACACCATCTGCCCTGAAGAGCAGGCTGCACACCCCAACACATGGACTTCAAACTCAAGCCCCTTGCAGCGCCATGGAGGCCTGTCTGGGCCCAACCACTCCGACTTTTTCCTCAAGCCTGGCTTGGACCCTGCTGTCATGGGGCCTGAGCAGCTGTAACTGAGATACAGCCTTCCCTTTGTAATCTGCTTCACCTCCCAAAACTGAAAGGGAGGGTGGGTGGAAGTTTAATCTTATCTTATAAACCAGAAGTCTTGCCTTACAGAAATGGAAAGCAGGGTACTCAAGAACAGCTGTTATGGGGTACAGAAGATATACTGCTCCCAGGACTGCCTCATAGAGCAGGGATACCAGACCTTCCACGTGGTCTTCTCTAATAGAGACAATGGGGACCCTGCCATCTCTACACTGAGCCAGTTCAGACTGGCCCAGTTCTGAAGGGCCCTGGATGCTCCCTACTCCCCTGTGCATGGACACCCAAGGAAATGGAAATGATCGGGGTCCCTTGTAGGAGGCCTGGGTTCACCATTTACACACTCACCATGAGGTGGCACATCTGCCCTCAGAATGCACCTCTCCTTCAACCTGGATCCTCCACCTGAGAACCAGCACGGGATGAGAGGGATCAGGATTTAGGGTTTGGGAATGGGGTGCTCCCAGTCTCCTTGATGTCCATCCAGAGTATTAATTTTTGGAATTGGGTAGTGCCTAAGCTGACTTCCCACCAGCACATCTCTCTAGATTGTGGCCCCAGCTGTCATCCAGCTGGCCACTCACTGAAATAATTGTGGTCACCTTGCTTCTGACAATAAAATGGCACCACCTGTCAACTACTCTATGGCCACCCTGTCATCCTCGCCATTGCTATGGAAGTCCCCACAGCAGCTTTACTATCACCCCCGGTCCTCAAAAGGTAGTCACGCTGAGCTTCTCAACAACACTTCTTGTCACATTAGTAAATGCAGCAGCCATCAGCCTAGGTTTGGGCCTCACACCTCCTTGCTTTTCTCCTCATGGTCCTGACATTCCTCAGCATGTAGTTTGGGCTGTCTCTTCCCAGCTACTCCAAGAGTCATCCTAGAACATGGGAGCAGTGTTGCCCCAGGTCCCTGCCTGAACATGAAGTTCCACCTCAGGGAGGGGCTGCCTATATGGATGGTTCTTCCCCATACATACTTCCATTCTTCCTGGGTCTGGGCACACACTATTGTTCTTCTAGGTGCTGCCTGGACCTGCAAAATCTGCAGCACAAAACTCCTTCCTCTCTTGTGACACCTGCTGCAATCATGGAGGAACCTGGGGTACACTGAGTGAAGTCAGCCAGTTACAGAGGACATACCCAGATAGCTTTCTCTGCTCGCCTAAAGTGTCCGCTGGCATCAGTTTCATGGAGAGGTGGGGAAGGTGGATGTCAGGGGCTTGAGAGGAAAGCTGGGAAGCTTGTTGCTTAACCAGGCAGTTTCAGTTTTGCAAGAAGAAAAGACTTCTGTGGTTGGATGCTGTGCTGTGTTTTAGGTCACATTGACACAATTGATCGTCATCCGAGAGAAGGGAACCTCAACGGAAGAAAATGCCTCCATAACCTGGCTTTAGGCAAGCCTATAGGACATTATCTTTTTTTTTGGGGGGGGGGGGGGTTCGAGACAGAACTCACTCTGTAGACCAGGCTGGCCTCAAACTCAGAAATCCTCCTGCCTCTGCCTCCCAAGTGCTGGGATTAAAGGCGTGCGACACCACTGCTCGGTGGACATTAATTAGTGATCTTAATGATTGTTGGGGAAGGCCCAGCCAATTGCAGATGGTACCACATCTGGGCTAGTGGCTCTAGGTCCTATACAAAAGTGGGCTGAGCAAGCCATGAGGAGCAGGCCAGTAAGCAGCACAACTCCATGGCCTCTGCATCAGCTCCTGATTCCAGTTTCCTGCCCTGTGTGAGTTCCTGTCCTGACTTTCTCTGGTGATGAACAGTAATGTGAAAGTGTTGGTTGCTTTGGTCATGGTGTTTCATGCTGCTTCGTCAGAACACTAGTAACCTTAACCAGGACAGATATGATGGTCACATAGCAT
The DNA here is from genome assembly GCA_019843965.1 of Rhynchomys soricoides. NCBI lineage: Eukaryota > Metazoa > Chordata > Mammalia > Rodentia > Muridae > Rhynchomys > Rhynchomys soricoides. Next base: position 2,337,681 of record JADRCH010000016.1, on the reverse strand, counting down.
TGTAAGTCTTCTGAACACCCTGGCCTATGTACTTAAAAGTGATTTAAGATAACTTGTTTTACTTTGTCTGTTTATTTTTAATTTCTCAAGACAGGATTTATCTGTGTAGCCCTGGCTGTCCTGGAACTTGTTCTATAGACCAGGCTGGCCTCGAACTCAGAGATGTACCTGCCTCTGCCTCCCAAATGGTAGGATTAAAGGAGTGTGCCACTACCACTGACAGGCTTATATGTATTTTCTAATAATTAGCCATTAAACACACACACCCCAAAACAAACAAAGAAACTTGTCTCCTACACTAGACTTTTCATTGTTGCTCCAAATACCTGAGATAAACACGTTAGAGGAGGAGAAATTCGTTTAGGCTCACAGTTTAAAGGTGCTGGTCCATGGCCAGCTGGTTCCACTGCTGTGGCCCTGTGGTGAGACAGGATTTCACAGCTGCAGGAGTGTGCAAAGAGGGGTCTGGGTAAAGGTGACCATATTCCCAATGGCCCACTTATTTCACTAAGGCTCCGCTGCTGGAAGTTTCAATCACCTGCCAGTAATGCCATTAATAGGAACCCATCAGTAACTAATATTTGGTCAGAGCCCTCAGGAGCTAGCCAGAAACTCTCAATGATTTGTTCCACCAAACAAGTCTGACACTTCATGTCCAAACTATAATGCCTCCCTCAAAGGGTTCTGCACCTCCCCTGCTGGCTGCATTGGGGTCTGCTCCTCCCTGCCTAGCAGTAATATCATACTGAGAGGCCACAGAGGCAGGTTCCATGAGATCAGCATTATCTGGTTAGACTCTTGTTCCTCTTGAGACCGTTACATGGTCATCAAGAGGGATGAGAATGGTTTTGTTCACAGGAACCTGCAGCTCCCACACCTCCCAACTGCAAGTGTTGGGTCCCCACTTTTCCCCATCTTCAGACCACAGCTGGCAGGAGCTGAGGATTCCATACCAGCTTCCCACATCCTCCTACCCACAACTACTCCAGCTGCCAAGAATTAGGGTTTCCCTGGATGCTGAGGGGAGACCCTCTCTTTCATATTTTAATTTAATCAGTCTTCTCTCTTCTTCATGAGAGTAGTATTCAGAGAAGACTATTGCCCCAGCTCTAGACTCCTCATAGGTCAGGATGCTGCATCAGCCAGCAGGTCCCCTTCCCCCAAGGTCCCTCCTGATAGTGACTGTTTTGCCGGGTACATGCTATCTGGGACCTGGGGTTGGCCCTGGGTGCTGGCTTCTGACAAGCAGTGCCATGCAAAGTTGGGTGTCTTGGAGAGCATGTCTGTAAAGAAGAAAATAGGACCATGCACCAGGAGAGAGGACTAGGAAGTCCCAGCATTCCTTGGGAAGATGAACCACCAGGACTGAGATCTGCACCAAGGATAGTAGTGGAGCACTGGACACAGATAAGGTGGGGTGAGTCTTACCCAAGGGCTTCCCTTGAGAGCAGGAATATAATAATCCCCAGGGAAGAAGACTGGGAAATCCACTGACAGCCCATTCCTGGCAGTAGGAATGAGCCAGTAAGGACAAGAGAGCCCTCTCTACACTCCTACCTCTAGCTCAATTTACTTTCCATTCACTTTTTTTTTTTTTTTTTTTTTAGTTTTTCAAGACAGGGTTTCTCTGTGTATCCCTGGCTGTCCTGGAACTCACTCTGTAGACCAGGCTGGCCTCGAACTCAGAAATCCGCCTGTCTCTGCCTCCCAAGCGCTGGAATAAAAGGTGTGCGCCACCATTGCCAGGCTCCATTCACTTCCAAATCAGATTCTTTCTCACTGTAAGGCATCTTGGACCATGTGAATCTCATCTCAGGCTCCATTCTGTAGCAGCCTCCTCAACCCCCACAGGTCATCACGCTGTCTGACAGCTGGGAGCAGATTCTCTAAAAGGCAGAGGAAAGACCTTGTAGACAAGGCCAGTTTGGTGGAAGGCCAGGTGGCTATACAGTCTCTCAGATGCAAGCCAGGGCATGAAACTCTTCCTGCTTCAACCCTTGTAAATGAAGTTGACAATGGATGGCAGTCCATGAGGGCCGCTCTGGGTTCACGTCCTCCTATCTCTAATAAAGGCTGTAGCCACCTGTCCCCATCCCAGTGTTTAGGCACCTTTGCTAGGCAGGGCTCAAGCCTGGTTCCCAAAGGTGGAGTAAAAAGGCACCCCACACATGCAAGCCAAAGCCTGGTCACCTAATGAGACATGTACCTGCCCCACAGGTACTCTTGAGCCCAATAATGTGTGATTTTTTTCAATAATATACTATTAAAAATAGCTGGACATCATTCACCTATAATCCCAATACTAAGACGCCAGACACAGGAGGATTTAGAGTTTGAGGCTAGCCTAAACTACATTAGCTTCATCAATCCTCAAGCCAAGCAAATAGCATTGTTCCTATATTGTGTGCCGAGTTGTTTGCACCCTCTCTGCACCTTGCTTTCTTCCTCTTACATCCCCCTTTCTTAGGAATAAACCAAACAGCAGCAGCATAGTCCTGCCTGGAGTCTCTCACCTGCTTTCTGCCACCTGGGCTCCACCAAAGCAGCCAAACAAAAGGGACCACGGTGCTGCTGGTAACTTGGGAGTGTTCAACTGAAACTCAGATGCCTTTGATTTCCCAAATCTGGCCTGTGAGACTGACTTAGGAACCTTACACCAAACACGAGTTGCACTCTGTCCACACCCCTCTTTGTAGCTCCATAGTGGCCAGGTTGACACCAACTGTCCTCCCGTGGTTTAGATATCCTGTCATAGTTCTTCCTGAAGAGCCAAATGAGGTTGGATTGTCACCTGTCCCAGGTTCTGAACAGTGTTTGAAGTTCATTTCCTGTGTTTTGTTTTGCTCTGAGAGTTAGAAATGAACCCTGCCCCCAATGCCTGTGCAAGCAAAGCAAGCAGGGCTGGGCTTTCCATCAGCTTGCGGCTCAGGGAGTTCCTAGGTGGCCCCTCCCACCCTCGTGTGCTGCCTCCTGCACAGGGAGCCTGGCTCACTAGCCACTGGGGACCCATCTGGTTGCTTGTTTGGGTGAGAGCCCTGTGTTCAGAGGCCCTGCAAGCAGCCCTGGCAGAGGGAAGGCTGTGCCAAGTGGGTGTCAAGCAACAGCTGGGCACACAGTCCACATGCCACACTGCAGGAGGTTCCAGACCTCCCCCTGTGCCCTTGGGGAGCCACCTCCCTAGTAATTCCTCCCCTGGTTCCCTGGGGAAGGGTGAGAGAACACAGGATAATTGTCACAGATCATGTGCTGGAGAGAGAGCCACACAGACCTAAGGCTGGGGGAAAGCGAGCGATGAAAACAGCCCTTTGTCTGCTGCCTCCATGCACTGGGCTTGCGTTTCTGCTTTATGACAATTGGCTGAAACATTAGACTAAGGCATCAATTATTCAGATTCCACTGTGAGGTCAAAACATAGCAGCTCCGACCTGCCCCTACCCGAGGGAGTCAGGTTTGAGAGGGAGGCTGAGGAGGCTTAGCTAAGCTTCATGCCCTCAGGTCCCAGCTGCTCAGCACCCATTGAGTTAGCCTCCTCTACTGGTACCAACCAAAGCATTTCTACTGCCTCTCCAGGCATCTGGGTAGCATGGAGCATGCTCAAAGCATCAATCTACTGTTTGTCAGAAACTGCAGCCTGGAAAATTCCCTGGGGCTCAAGGAGATTGGTGTTCTAATGTCTCCAATACACACAAGACACACAGTACATATGCACATGCTCACACATGTGGGCACATACACCACACACACACACACACACACGCACGCACACACGCACGAGCTGCGCGCACATTCATATATACATGCATGCATGCATACATACACACGTACACACATGCACTTCGGGCAGCATTTGTGTCTCTTGTTCCCCCAGCATCTCACAAAGCATCATTGGGGTGTGGCTAGGTTATATCCCACCTTGTCACTCACCTCTCTCTTGAAATAAAGTATGTATTTCAAATCACACACTTCCCTGAAAGTCCTTTGACTTGCCCCCGTGGCCTGTGCAGGCTGTATCTTCACTGCTACTCCATTCACAACATTTCCTGCTCAGCCCCTCTCCCTTTACCTGCCTGTGGTGTTTTGAGATGACTTTCTTTAATTTTCACAGACTTGGGGACTCTGCATATGTCTCACTGTGACCCATTTCTCTTTTCATTTCTTTGTGGTCAGACACATTATTCTTATTTTTTCCAGCCCTCTTCGTTGTCCTGAGACTTCTTTGCTGATCCCTTGTGTGTCTGTTTTAGTAAACATGAAAATCAGGTACCTTCTGCACCTTAGAGATGAAACACTGCATCAGTGACTCCTGGTCAGGCTGCCTTCAAGGGCACAGGTCTCCAGGAGCGCCAAGAGATCAGGTTGCTCTGAGCCTCTTGAAGCTGTGTGATTGGGAACATGTGCATTAAAATGGCATCTTCCTCTTCTCAGTCCATCATCGCAAAGTGCCTTAGGCTCGGTGCTAAAGAACAGACTCTTTCTTACCCATCTCCAGGCTGAGAAGGCTGCTGGCATAGCTGGGTAATGGGTAATGGTGAAACCCTCTTTCCTGACTGTGAATGGCTTCTCCCTATGTGCTCACATGACCTTCTCTTGGCCTGATGCAAGATGCAAGCTCCAAGAGGCTCAGAACACACATGGAGGCAGGGTGTGGTAGTGTACCATGCTTTCACTGCTTGTAAGAGCATAAATCTTCCATCTCAGATTCCGCTCTAGAGAACCTCTCAACCTCAGGGACTTGATCAAGACCCCGGATGTAAACACAGTCACATTTGTGGGTAGAACTAAACATAGGGGTTTTCTGGTAAAACACTTCAGTCTATGCCAGATAGTTTTGGGGTTTGTTGTCGTTATTGTTACTTGTTTGTTGCTGTAGGCTGGGTGTCACTAGGGAACATATCTGAGAGCAAGTCTGTCCTGAAACTTGAGATTTTCCTGTTGTTGCTCCAGTATGCTAGGCGAGCACCATGTCTTACTCTGGCTATGCCTTTTTTACAAAGGACACTGTAAGTGAGATGTGGGGGTACACACCTTTAATCCCAGCACTCAGGAGATAGAGGCAGGCGGATCTTTGTGAGTTTGATCCCTGATCCACATAGTGAATTCCAGAACTATATCTAGAGTCCCTGTATCCAAAAAAAAAAAAAAAAAAAAAAAACAATCAAGAACACTTTCAATTGCATGTAATTCCCCTCCTTGTGTCCAGTAACACTGCTCTTTCTGAAGACTACTTTATCCAATATTAATGAAGCAATTCAGACTGCCAAGGTCAGTGCTCCCATGATACATACGTCTGTATACTTTGATGGTTTGTCTCCTGGGAGTTCTATTTAAAACTTATTTATAAATATGATTAGTGGGCAGTGCATTGTAGTTAGCATTAAAAATACTAGAATGGACTGGGGTTGTGGCTCAGAAGCAATGCTCACCCAGCTGACTCTGAACCAGTGCCTACTATTTGTCTTCTGACTTCCACATGTACACCATAGCACCCCCCCCCAAACCACCACCGAACCCACAGAGACCCACCCGCCCCTGCTTCCTGAGTGTCGGGGTTAAAGGTACTTGCAACCACAACCAGCTGGAAATAAAAAGTTACTTTTGGCCCCCAGCACTTTAGAAATATACATTTGACTCTTCACTGCCTACACTGTTTCTGACAGCCATTATTATTTTGTTCCCTATATGGAATGTACTATTTCAAGAAAAAAAGGGGGGGAAGGCTTCAATAGACTTAGAACAGTTTGGGGTTCATACCATAATTGGGGGACAGCACCAAGGTGTTCAATATGCCCCTCCGAGTCACCCATGCTTCGTCTCTCACTGTCAATGTTGTCGTCTGTGTGGGGTCAGTGAAACTGGTGTTTAGAGGAAAATCTACAGTTGCAAACATGTGTTTTAAAAGAGCATGTGTGAAGGTTGGAGAAGCTGGAAACAAATGTGATCAAAATACACTATATGAAATTCTTAAAGAATTAATAAACATATTTCTTTAAAACAGGAAAAGGAAGAGGTGGGGTATATTAGTCAGGGTTCACTAGAGTCACAGAACTTATGGGTAGTCTCTACATAGTAAGGGAATTTGTTGATGACTTACGGTCTGTAGTCCAACTCCCCAACAATGGTAAGCAGTAGCTCTGAATGAAAGTCCAAGGATCTAGCAGTTGCTTAGTTCCACAAGGCACAAAGGCGAAGAAGAGCAGATCTTCCTCCTTCCAATGTCCTTATGTAGGTCTCCAGCAGAAGGTGTGGTCCCGAAAAAGGTGTGTACCACCACACCTGAAACTTGTGTCTTCCAGCCTCAAGATCTGAATCACAGGTGAGCCTTCTAATTCTGGATTGTAGTTCACTCCAGATATAGTCAAGTTGACAATCAGGAATAGCCACTGCATGGGGGTAGCTCCATGACTAAAGTACTTGCCATGCAAGAGTGAGGACCAGAGTCTGGATCCTTAGTACCCATGGAAATGCCTGACGGGCAGGAGGGCATAGCAGCTCACCTGTAATCCCAGCCTTAGTAGGCAGAGGGATCCCCAGAGCAAGTTGGCTAGCTAGACTAGCCACATGGCAAGCTCTAGGGTCAAGTGAGACTAAGCCTCAACATGTAAGGTGGAAAGTTATTGAGGAAGATACCTAGTATCAACCTCTGTTCTCTATGTGCACACGTATGTACCCACACACAGGTAAACAGACATGTACACACACATATGCTCAGCACACACACACACACACACAAAAATGAAAAAAAAAAAATAACCTCAACCCAAAGACAAAATTTCTACTCTAAGAAACTCAAAAAGTAGAGAAAATGCAACATAAATTAAGCAGAGAAATAAAATAATAGAAAGTAGAGATGAAACACACACACATAAATCAAGAAACCAAAAGTTAGCTCTTTTTAAAGGCTAATCAAGAAAAGGGGGGGGAATTGCCAAGTATTATAAAGAAGAACTGATTCCTAGCCTTGTGCAAATGAGAGCGTCATGAACTAACGCAATGAATGATGCTGTGTCACCAGAGTGGGTCATTCAGAAGAAGAAGCTTGGGAAAGATGCAACGTTTTGAAGTTGGCCCAAAATGAGATAGCATCTAAATTAGCATACATAAAACCAAGTAAAAGACTGAGTTAAAAACCAAGAGTGTTCACACGGTCCAATGGCTGAGCTCCACCAAGTCTCCAGAAACAGCAAACCCTTCAGACTCATCCAGGAAAAGGATAAAGGTGGAATACTGGTGATTCATTCTGCAATGCTGGTGTTGGTCTGATTTGAAAAGTAAAGATATCACAAGACAGCCATAGATCAGTATCATTTATGGGGGCTGGCGTGATGGCTCAGCAACTAAGAGCACTAACTCTTGCAGAGGACTGCAGTTCCATTCCCAACACTCTGGTCAAACAGCTCATAGTTGACCTGTAACTCTAGTTCATGGGCATCTGATGTATTCTTCTGACCTCCTCGGGTACACACACCACATACACAGATAAAAATAAAAATAAATTTTAAATATCCGTTATGAATATAGATGTGGAAAACCTTGATGAAATGCTAACAAATGAAGGATGGAAATATATCAAAGTTTTCATCTTGAAAAAGTATGAGTTATGACCCAAATGAAATTTCATTGCTTGGTTGAACATATGAAACCCAATCCAGTATAACACACTATAATGATACAATAAAGGACAAACAGCACATGATCATCTCAATGGTTAAAGAGCAAACACTAAATAAAATCCAACACCTTTTTTTGATTACAAGATAAACACTCAGCAAACTAGGACTGCGGAGAATGCCCCCCCCCCCAAGTTGATCCAAGGCATATAGACACCACTAGCTTCCGACCTCATGAGGAAAGGCAAAATGCTTCCTCCAAAGGTGAGAAGCAAGGGATGCCTGCTCTGTTTGCTTCCACCCAGCATTGTACCGGTACTTTTAGTCAGGGGAAGTTGACCAGAAAAAGGAATAGAAAGCATCCTTCTTGTAAAGAAGTGGAACTATTTGTCAGTGTATGGGGCATGATCCTGAGTGGTTAGGAGCACAAGGAATTTCACCAGGAAACATCCCAGTTAACAAAGGAGCAACACTGGTCTATGAGATCAAAATATAAAAATCATCTGCCTTCCTCACTCTGGCAGTGAACAACCTAAATAGCAAATTGATAAAATAATCTAACTCATAATTAGAAAAAAAAGATAAAGAATGCTTGGTAATACATTTTTTTTCCTCAAACATTAAGGTTTGATTTAATTTTTAATTACATATATGTGTCAGTGTGTGCATATGAATACAGGTATCTGTCCATGCAGGCCAGAGGAGGAGGTTAGACCCCCTCTGAGCTAGCATTACAATGGATTGTGAACCATCCTGTGGATGTTAACTTGGGAATAAACTTATAACAGTAGAAGAGCAATACTTGTTTACTGAAAACTGAAAAATAGCTTTGTGAAGAATCAAAGAAGAACTTAAGAAATGCAAAGATGTTTCATATCCATTTACCAGGGTCTTAATGTTGCTGAAATAGCAACATCTACCTGCAGACCATCTCCATTTTTACCAAAATCCCACCTTTGGGGCAGGGGAAATGGTTCAGTAGGCAAAGGATCTGGCGGCCAAATCTGATGTCCTGAGTTCCTTCTCCTGGAAGGAAAAGAACCAACACCTGACACACACCTGCAGTGGTACACACACAGACACACACACACACACACACTTAAAAATATTGCTGGGTGGTGGTGGCACATGCCTTTAATCCCAGCACTTGGGATGCAGAGGCAGGTGGATTTCTGAGTTTGAGGCCAGCCTGATCTACAGAGTGAGTTCCAAGACAGCCAGGGCTACACAGGGAAACCCTGTCTCAGAAAAAAAAAAGCAAACAAACAAGGATTAGAGGTGGCAAGAACCTGGAGACCAGGGCTCTTGTGTAGCACTGAGGATGGGCATGAAACAGCGCAAGCAAGCAAGGGAAGCATGGAGTCACTGTGGCTAAGTCTACTGACAGGCATATATCAAAATAAAGGAAAATGTATCTACAAAACTTCCATTCAGATGTCCTCCAGCTGTACTAATCAAGTAGCCAGAGTGTACATAACTCAAATGCCCAACGAACAGCAGGATAAATAAGATGTGGTGTGCTGTCAAGCACTATTCCATCAGAAATGGGGATGTGTGAAAATGTGACCAAACCTTCAGACAAATGCTCAGAATAAGCAGCTCTGTGAGAACCAAAAGCACATTCATAGTTTTCAGGGACGAGAGGGGAGAAGATGGCTGAGCCACTGCTAACAGTACAGAAGTTTTGTTTTGTTTTTGTGGGATCTCATTTTGCTCAGGATTGCTGAGGACTAATATATAGCTCAGGCTAGCCTCCATATCCAGTGTGCTGTTATAACAGGCTTGTACTACCCTGCCTGCCTGGCTACCCCTGTAACTTTGACGTTTAAAGTGTAAGTCTTTAAAGCGGATAGTGTGAAGCCAGGTGTATTTGATAAAACGTGTAGCGTGAACTTGGGAATTTTATTTTTCTCTTGCAAATTCGTTTGGTAACAACTCTTTTATTTTATTTATTGCATATGGAGTTTGGGGGGTTTTCTTGTCCATCTTTACAAGAACAAGAGGGGGTCAACATATGGCTGGGACTGTGGTAGCAATTGGTTGAATCTACAGATCAGCTTAAGGAAAACTGACACATGGACTATACTGTGCCTGTTGATCTACGAGCATGGCATGTCTTCGGTTTTTAAAGGCCTTATTTCCTTAATCAGTGTCTTGGCATCTTTAACATATATTTCCTGAACACCCTGAGTATGTTTTTTCATATTTATAAAAAATATTTGAGGAACTATCGTATGTGACAATTTCTGAAATTTTGGTTTTGAATTGTACATTGCTAATATGTAGAAACACTGTTGTTTACATGGGTGATTTTCATCCTTATACCCCCCCATGGAGCACAATTTAATTAATTAATTAATTAGTTTGTTAGAATCATTTTATCTTAACTCACAAATAAAAACATCACACAGTGAGGTTAAAGAAAGACACTCAAACACACCCCAAGTCTCAAACTCCATGCATCTCCGTGAACTTCTGCACAGTAAAAATGACCTTTATGAAGCCATGGAACCTCACCTAAGAAACTCTTGATGAGGAGGAGGAGGAGGAGGAGGAGGAGGAGGAGGAGGAGGAGGAGGAGGAGGAGGAGGACGATGAGGACAACAATGATATGCTTTTGTAGAATGTCCACCTCCTGCACATGAGGATGTCTTAACTTTTTGTTGCAGGATCTGCATGAACAGATATCTGTGTGTATCTGTGTGGTGAAAGCGGACCTCTTTGCCTTGTCCCCATCTCAGGGTGCTTCCAGTTGTTGACCATTAAGTGTGTTATTGGCTGTAGGCTTCTTTTCTGTCAGCATAGATCCATTGTACACCGTGATGGATTTCGTGAAATATTTTCAAACGCGTCTATCATGAGCTTTGGTCATACTCATCTACTACCTGAGCTTCCCATTCCTGTTCCCCCTATGCCTCACCCCCACCCCACTCCCCTGGTGGACTTTCATGTCCTATAGACAAGATTTTATGTATCTAGAATCCACAAATGAGTTAAAATCTGTGGCATTTGTCTTGCTGAGTCTGATTCATTTTACATAATATGTTGTTACACTTACTTTTATAAAGATGACAAACTTTGTTCTTTTTCCTCCTATTTGTTTTTGTTTGTTTGCTTGCTTTTTTGTTTTGTTTAATAGCATTTCACTCTGTAGCCGAGGGTATCAATGAACTTACAATGTAGCCCAGGCTGGCTACATTGACTTCTTGGTGATGTATATGCCACAGCCTTCCCAGTGCTGAGACTGTAGGTGTGAACTGACTGCTATGCCTGAATTCTTTTCATCTATATTAGCTGAACATTTCTGTAGAGGACTACGCCACGTTTTAAAAGTCCCTCTCTAGACCTCCATTTCCTTCATTCTGTATACTTTGAGTATATTTTTCTTTTCTTTGTCTGGTAGGGTTGAAGCCTAGATTTTGATATGAATTTATTTTAGAAAAATACATAACATAGTGCTAAAACTTCTAACAAATTCTCCGGTTGTACACCCTACATATAGATATATTGGTTTTTATTTTACTTACTTAAAAAATAGTTTCTAGAGACAGACAGACCTCTGTAAGTTTAAGGCCATCCTGGTTTATTTGGAGTTTTTTTGTTTTTGTTGTTGTTTGTTTGTTTTGGGGGAAGTAGTGTTTGTTTGGTTTTTTCTTTTTATTAGTTATTTTATTTATTTATATTTCAAATTACATAGTGAGTTCCAGGCCATCCAAAGTGACTTAGTGAGACCCTGTCTCAATAAATAAACTATATATATGCATATGCCACTGGGGCTGAAGAATTGGCTCATCTGGAACAGGTGCTTGCCACCAATCTTGATGACCTCAGTTAACATCCAGGCCAACATACACACACTATAAACTTTTTAAATGTTTTCATTTCTAATGTCTCTTAAGATTCCCTTCTGCTCACAAACTATTTAAAAGTGCCTGCTGATACCAGTTGGTTCTCTGTCATTAATTTCTTGCTTAACTCCATTATTGTCAAACGACTCACTTGGGGGTGTTTCATTCTTACTGGTGGCTGAGTTGATGGTGAATGTCCCATGTACACAGGAAAGGATTTGCTCTGCTGCTGTTGAAGGAGTGTCCTGTCAGTGTTAGCTGGATTCCATTGGGAGGGAAGGGGTTGGCTCTTCTCTAGCCTCACCATCTTCTGCTTATTACTCACCACTGAGGGAGGAAAGTTGGCACTGAAGATTATAATTGGGCATTTTACCCATTTCTTCTTTCAGCTTTTTAAGTTTTGCTTCCGTTGAGGCTCTGCTTTTGGGTAGATTCACATTAGGCTCCTGTATGTCAGAGAATTTTCTGTCTCATCATTGCCATGAGCTCTGCTTTTCTCAACCAGGCTCTCTGATATATAATTTTTATCCTTCTATCTATATAATTTTATGTATATAGCTATATTACTCTGGGTTTCTTATAGACAGCATATAAGTGGTTCTTTTTAAAATTCCATTTTCTTTTCTTTTGATCTGTGTTTTTAAGCCTCTTACACTTAATACAGTTTTGAATACTTTACTCAATTTATTTTTAGTTTGCTCTCCATTGTTTGAGTTGCCAGAATGTTTTTCACATTCTAACTTGACTTGATTGCTGGGGGTTTTGTCCAGGGTATCTCTGCACTGCTGGTTGTTTGTTTTTTAAGTGTTACACTACAAATCACATACACTTTCTCTCTCTCTCTCTCTCTCTCTCTCTCTCTCTCTCTCTCTCTCTCT
>JADRCH010000016.1:2196167-2325338 GCA_019843965.1 Rhynchomys soricoides | reverse complement strand
TCTCTCTCTCTCTCTCTCTCTCTCTCTCTCTCTCTCTCTCTCTCTCTGGTTTTTCGAGACAGGGTTTCTCTGTGTAGCCCTGGCTGTCCTGGAACTCACTCTGTAGACCAGGCTGGCCTCGAACTCAGAAATCTGCCTGCCTCTGCCTCCCAAGTGCTGGGATTAAAGGCGTGCACCACCAAGGCCCGGCTTCACATACACTCCCTTAACCCTTTGATATGCACAGAATGATCATTGTTCCACATCAAGGGTAGCTCAAGATCCTATAGTCCCGGAAATGTCTTTACCCTCCTCCTTTTATTCCTAATTGCTAAAAGTATTACATACTTTGAAAATCCCGTTACCAACTTCATATTTTGTATGTTAAAGAGTCACACAGCTTTTAAAGAATAAAGCAGGTGCTGTTGTGTCCTGTAATTCTAGCACATAGGAAGCTGAGGCAGATGGATTGCTCTAAGTTGGAGGCCAGCCTGTGCCACATAGCAAGACCCTGCCTCAAACAGTGTCTGTTACACTTACCCAGACACTTACCTTTCTTATTCTGAATGTTTAAGCCTGCATCTGGTGCCATTTCTTTCCATGTAAAAAAAACAAAACAAAACAAAACAAAAAATGCCGTTGGAAATTTTTTAAAGACCAGGTCTATCAGGTTTATCAAGTCTATCAACAATGAATCTTCTGTGCCCTTGGTACAATGTCTTCCTATCTTAATTTTCAGAGTCTCCAGTACTGACATCTGTGTCCTTTCAGAGTTGTTTTAGATTGGGATTTTTCTTGTTAGTCAAACACACGTTGCTTAAGGTTCTGGTGTAGGAATGTTGAATACTGAAACGCTTTGTCTTCTTCAGATTGAAAAGAATGATTCTTGATGGGTAGTGGTGGCGCATGCCTTTAATCTCAGTCCTTGGGAGGCAGAGGCAGGAGGATTTCTGAGTTCGAGGCCAGCCTGGTCTGCAGAATGAGTTCCAGGACAGCCAGGGCTACACAGAGATAACCTGTCTTGAAAAACCGAAAGAAAGAAAGAAAGAAAGAAAGAAAAGAATGATTCTTAAGTTTTTCATTACATTATATTTATTCACTATTTATTTGGGTGTGGGTGTGTGTGTGTGTGTGTGTGTGTGCGTGTGTGTGTGTGTGTGTGTGTGTGTAAACCACATGACAACTTTCAGGAACTGATTCTCTCCTTCCACTATGTCGTAGACCCAGGTCATTAGGCTTGCTGTAGGTACCTCCACCCGATGAACCATCTTGCCAGACCCAATATTTCTGTTCAACAGGCAACTGACCCATTAGGCTAAGGTAAGACATATGGTCCTACCATCTGTGGGCTGTGGTTCCAATGTGAATTCAGTTTCAAAGACTTTACAGTGCTGTTTAGGTCTATGGTGGTTACACTTCTTCTGTGGGTCTATCTGGGTCCTGAGTGTTGTTCTGACCTTCAGCTCTGTTCACAAAGCCTATTGAGTCTGTTTGGAGACTCCTCTTTGCACAAGCATCTCGAATTTGCACACAACAAGCTAAGTATTTTGGTAGATGATGGTGTGAGTCCTGCCCTTGGGAGGTGAGAGGATCAGTTCAAGGTCACCCTCAGTTACAGGATGAATTCAAAGCCAAAATGGGATACAGGTGACCCTATCCATAATAATAATAGTAATAGCAGCAGCAGCAACAATAGAAGAAGAATAAATTTCCACATAACCTTACAGCAATTGGGAACTGTGCCCCTCCTCCCTGTCCTAAATGCTCCTGAGTAGAGAGAGTTTATTGACTGCTATACTTCCCATGACCATTACTGCTACAGTGTAGCAGTTCCATTCCCATCATTAAGGCCAGTTTGTGAGCAGACACAGGAAAAGATTCAACAACAAAAGTCTATCCCACAGTCTTAGTATCATCGCTCTTCTGGACAGAATGCAAGATTCTTGTACACTGGTCTCATCCATGGCCATTGTTTTTGCCTACTACCACCATGGCTGGGCAGGGGACGGCAAGAAAGTGACCCACCCCTCACCCATGACTCTCAGGAGGTCATTCCTACTCTGTAGGGAGAAGACTGTGGCAGTCACTGTGCCTGTCTAGGATTTGGAGGAGCCTCTGCAGCCTGCAGGCTATGTATCAGTGGAGTGGTTTGAATGAGAATGTCCCCCGTAGGCTCAGGTATTTGAGCACTTTGTCACTGTTTGATGGTGCTGTTTGGGCGGGGAGGCTTAGATACAGCCTTGCTGGAGGAAGTAGTCACTTGGGGAAGGCTTTGAGAGTTGAAAGACTCATTGCCACCTCCAGTTTGCCCTCTCTGCTTCCTGCTCCTGATTGAGATGTGAGCTCTCAGCTTCCTGTTCCTGCCACCAAGCCTCCAGGCCATGATGGACTCTTATCTCTCTGGGACCATAAACCCAACTTAGTGGTTTCTTCTATAAGTTACTTTGGTCATGGTGTTTTATTACAGCAACAGAAAAGTAACTATTACAAATAACAAGGGAAAACTAAGTAGGAAAGGCACCCCAATTAAATGGTTTCATGATTGTATTTATCTACTGTTGCTTCAACAGAATACCTAGGTGGGGCTGGGACGTATACAGAGACAGAAGCTTACTTAGACCACTGTGATAGTTAGAATAGGAATGGCCCCCACAGACTCATGGGTGTGAATGATTGGTCCATAGAGAGTGGCACTATTAGGAGGTGTGGCCTTATTGGAGTGGGTGTGTCATTGTTAGAGGAAGTGTGTTACATGGGGGATGGGCTTTGAGGTCTCCTATGCTCAAGCTATACCCAGCGTGGCACACAATCATCTTCAGCTGCCTTTGGATCAAGATATAGAATTCTCAGCTCCTTCTCTAGCACCATGTCTGCCTGCATGCTGCATGCTCACCATCATGATGATGATAATGGACTGAACCTCTGAAACTGTAAGTCAACTCCAATCAAAGGTTTTTCTTTATAAGAGCTGTGGTAGTTGTGGCATCTGTTCACAGCAATAAAACCCTAAGTAAGACACCCACAATTTTTATTATATTTTCAATTACATTTATTTGCCTGTCTGTTTTGTGTATGTACCTATGTGTATGTATGTACAGGCATAAGTATGCCTTGGTGCAGGAGTGGAGATCAGAGCTAAGATTCTAAGGAATGTCACCCAGTGTCTTAATGACTTCTGCTAGGTACTACCCTTAAAGGGCCCATCTACCTGTTACTACACATTATCACACAAAAGCCCAAATTTCCAACACTCTCTGTGGCCCAGTGCTGGGAAACAAACCATACATCTAATCTGTAGTACACAACTGCCTCATTCTGGCCTCATCCCCCACCCACCTGGCACTCCCTTCAGTTAGCTCTTATGCAGGTCAGGAACCACGTGCTCTTCATGAGAGGAGGTGGAGGTTTGGGGATGGGGAATGAAACAGGTACATTCAGGTCAGAAGCCTCAATCCCCTAAGATTTCTCCTTCAGATGTTATATTTTCCCAGTATTGGAGTTTCCATTTGTTTGTAGTTTCAATGTTTCTCCTCCATAATGCTTGTGTTTGTTTAAATTCTTGAATATCAATAGTCCATTTTCTTTAAGCCAGTATTACTATAATCTATCTTATTTGTTATTTCTTTTCCTTTTGTTTTTTTCTCCAGAGACAGGGTTTCTCTGTGTAGCCCTGGCTGTCCTGGAACTCACTCTGTAGACCAAGCTGGCCTCGAACTCACAGAGAGCTACCCTCGGGGATCAAAGGCGTGCCACCACCTCCCAGCTGTATCTGTTACTTCTTGATCTGATACTATGAATTCGTTTGCTTTTGGGTATGGGCCATTTCCCCACCCTTCTAAATATCCAGAAATTCTTACCAAACGCTGACTTGAGAGTCTCAACATTGGTGAGGGTCTGGACCCTTCCTGTGCCCCCTCAGACAGTTCTGTGTTTTCTGGCAGTACTTCTTCTGCACAGCACATAAACCTTTTGAGGTCTGCCTTCAAATTTTATTAAGTCCTAATGGTTATTTACTTCTGCAGTCTCAGTTGAACCAATTTGGTGTTCAATGATAAAATTAAAGGAGGCTGGATCAGCAAGATAGCTCATCATGCAAGCCTGGCCACCTGAGGTCATGAACTGTGAAAGCCCATCCCCCACCATACACACTCATAAAAATAATTTATCTTTCTAAAGAATTATTTATTTATTTTATGTATGTGAGTACACTGTAGCTGTCTTTAGACACACCAGAAGAGAGCATCAGGTCCATTACAGATGGTTGTGAGCCACCATGTGGTTGCTGGGAATTAAACTCGGGACCTCTGGAAGATTAGTAGGTGTTCTTAACCTCTGAGCATCTCTCCAGCACATAATTTATCTTTTATAATTTTTTTAGATTTACTTATTGTTTTATGTGCATAAGGGTTTTGCCTGCATGTATGTGTGCATACCACACACATGCCTGGTGCCTGCAGAGGCTAGAAAAAGGTGTGTATAACCTGGAACTAGAGTTATAAACGGTTGTAAGCCACCATGTGAGCACTAGGAATTGAACCCTGATCCTTAACCACTGTGGTTAAGTGCTCTTAACCACCAAACCAAATCTGCAGCCCAATTTAAAAAAAAAAAAAAAAAAAAAAAATTCTGAGACAGAGTTTCTCTGTATGTAGTAGCCTTGGCTGTCCTGGAACTTGCTCTGTCATCCAGACTGGCTTCGAACTCAGAAATACAACTGCCTTAGACTCTCAAGTTTTGGGATTAAAGGCTTGCTGTGCCTTTTATGATTTTGTTTTTTAAGGAAAGATTTCCTTTAGGTTTACAATTTCAAGATTTCAGTGCATGGCATCTTTGAGCCTGAGATGAAGCCAGGCACCAGGTAATATAGATGATAGATCAAAGCTGCCTACTTCATGCTTACCAGGAAGGAGAGGGAAAGGACCATCTCTAGATTATATAGTTCCCAAGCATGTTTTCCAAATCACCCACTCCTTTTAGCTGGTAAACTCCTAGCCCATTAAATGACAAAGCCATTGCTGAGAACAGAGCCCTCAGGAGAGAATCAATTCCCAGAAGCCCCCCTTGGAACACTGCTACTTTGGGACTCAAGCCTTCAACATGTGAACTTGGGGAGACATTTCATGTAGACACCATAGCAAATGGGGGTCCTGGCAGGATGGAACAAAAGCTTTCACAAACCTTTATGAGCACTGATAGCTACACCGGCTGCTGCCCTCTAGCTCCCTGATCTTGGCTCTGACTGCTTGACTGTTGTTTGCCCATCCCTGAGGAAATGCAACCTACATAGAGACCCAGTGCACATCCAAAGACCCAAGAGGATCCCGTGCAGACTCATGAGCTTTTTGTGCCTGGATCCGTCCTCAGCTTCCCTGACTCCTGAACTCTAGGCTGTCTCCTTGGCTACGTGCAAACATGGTCTCTGATAGATCCTTCTCTGCAGAGGCCCAGGCAGTGACTATAGGAGAATTAGGAGTTCTGTAGGATTCAAGCTGTTTAGCATTTCAAATGGGTGAGGCTCCTATACTACCTGTGGCCCCTGTCAGCAAACCATTACATTTATTTCTTCCATTTTGAAAAGGCGGCAGTAAGGGCTTTTGCCTGGTGATCTGTTGTGATTAAAAGTGAAATTCAGCTTATTTTAATTGGAAATGGAAGTATTTGCCGGTTTGGTATTATGTAGGCAAAACTCCAAGTTGCTTCTTGAAAATGTTACCTGCTGAAGGAGACAGCCTCAGAAATTATGTTAGATTGTTTTACATACTTTGATTATGTTTTCAAATTTTAATGCATCAAAGTATTGAAAGTTATACTTATTCATAATTGAAAATTACCCTGGTAAATTGCCCAACAAAAAGAATCAGGCACGTGGGGCTGGAGATGGCTCAGTGGTTAAAAGCACTAGCTGGTCTTCTAGTGGACCTAAGTTTGATTCCCAAAACCTACATAGTTGTTCACAACTATCTGGAAACCCAGTTACAACACCCTTTTCTGGCTTCTGTGGGTCCCAAGAACACACATAGTCTGCAAACACACATGCATGTGTATAAATATATACCTATAATTTTTAAAAATTTAAAATAATAATAAAATTAAATTTTTTCTTACTTAAAAAAGAATCAGCCATATTCTCCATTTTCAACAATTATCACTCTTTTTGTTATAGTAACCAAGCACATACTCTATTGTTCATGTATCTCTATAAGTTTGAGATAATTATTAACCCATGGTGTGCAAATGTTATTTTGGTGTCTCCCTAACAGAGTGAGTCTGCTGAGAAAATCAAAGCTTGTCAGCACAGTGGATCAATAAGTAAATTGTTTCTTGGGCTGACCAAAATTGGCTGTGTCTGCATCTGGATGGCCACTGGTGAGGAGTGCATGAGTTGACTGAGAAACCACTGAGAGCTGTGGCCTCTGGTGACAGTCCTCATTTCCCCTGAGCACACAGGGGACAAGCAGAGAATCACTCTGTGGTTACACAGGGCCCTCCCTCCCCCACTCCAATAAGGCAGGTTGGCAGAAGGGACGTTGGGGACCATCTGTCCCAGTCGTCCCTGGATTCACTCATTTGTAGTAAGTGTGACTCCCTTCATTAAAAAAAAAAGTAAAAAAACAAGCAATGCTATAAAGCAGGTTCAAATACAAGAGACCAAGTAAAGAAAACTGGGTCAAACAGAATTCTTAAAGGCAGGATAACAACTGTAGTAAGAAATTTTGGACAAAAGCTATTCGGTGTGAATAAATTTAATTATTTAAATTTTTTCTCCTTAGCAGCCAGGACAAAACAAACAAAGAGTGTGGTAAAAACTCTTGCTGTCCAATTCTGTCACCCTTAATGGAAGTCCTGAGTAGGGTGGGGTAGCTGGGCTGTGAAGGGGCCTGGAGCTGAATTTCTGAATTCAGAACAATTGAGGTCTAGGCACTGAGTATATGCACATGCTATGGATTAAAAAACTCTTCAGCAGGACTCAAGACAGCATCCTGTCACTAAGAATATTCACATTTCTATGGTGAAATATGCAAATATCCACTCAGTCGTTACACAACGTCTGACCCAGTCGGGGTTTACCACCAAAGGAGTTTGCTACCAACTTAGGCAGAATGTCTTGGTTTTCAGAAATACTTAGATTTTAGAATTGTGTGTTAGAGGTTACAGGCCTGTAATAGAAGCTGTTAATTAACCTCTGGGGAGGGAGAAATGTTTTCCTAGTTCAGATATCTAATACCATGTGGACTTAAAGATATTGCATAAACAATATAAACAGGCTCACAACAGGGGTTTCACAAAAAGGGCATTGTTTCAGCCAATTCTACAGAAGGCTACTAAATGGGCATCTGGCCTGTCTACCAAACACAGGGTCAGACAAGAGAGGGCAGGGCACAGCCATTTAGGAGAGATGACCTCTGCCCTTCAGGACCCTGACTAAAGGCCAGAGCACAGAGGGTCAGAGTAGGCTTTGCAGGGGGTGGGCTAGGTAGGATGTGTTGGGCTACAAATATGGGGAACCAGGTTTAAGCTAGACACAGCAGTCCAGACATACAATCTATCACGCTGGACAGTGTAGCACCAGGTCCCAGGCTCATCATAGGCTGGTTAAAAGATGTGACATTCTGACATGCAAAAACCAAAAGGAACATTCTAGTCCATTGCTTCCTGCAGATCTACTCCATCAGAAAGGTAATGTCATCAGGAAACTCCAGTACACTATGGGATTGGGGCTCCCAGCCTCACAGCAATGGGGATGTGGCAGGGACCAGCTAGAACTGATCACCACTCACAGGCAGGAGAAATCTGTGAGAAAAGGAAGGTATGTGTGTCCTGGTTAGCTTTCCGTTGCTGTGATAAACACCATAACTAAAACTTGGGGAGACAAGGTTTTATTTCATCTTATACTTCCAGATAATAGCCCAGTACTAAGGGAAATCAGGACAAGAACTTAAACAGAAGCCATGGAAGAATGCTGCTTACTGGCTTGCTCTCTGGCTCTTAGGTAGCTTTTTTTGTTTTGTTTTGTTTTGTTTTTCAAGACAGGGTTTCTCTGTGTAGCCCTGGCTGTCCTGGAACTTACTCTGTAGACCAGGCTGTCCTCGAACTCAGAAATCCGCCTGCCTCTGCCTCCCAAGTGCTGGGATTAAAAGCGTGTGCCACCACTGCCCAGCTTTTTTTAAACTTTTTATTGTTTGTTTGGTTTTTTTGTGTGAATTTCACATCATGCACCCCAATCCGGCTCCCCTTGTACCAGCCCTTGCAACATCTCCCATAACAGAGAAAAAAAATCTATTATGGAATTTGTACTGAGTCATAGTATGTCCCATAGTACACCCTTTTGTCCACACCTTGCTTGCAAATGTTCATTGCAATGAATGAGTCTTTGGTCTAGAATGAGACCTCTGGGTTTTGCTACACTATCAATACTGGAACCTCACTGGGTCTCCTTTTGGATATCCTATTGTTGCCCTGTGTTGTGGAGAACTTGTAGTTTTGAATCTGTAGAAACCAGCCCTTTTGCCAGGTAGTAGAGGCGCACGCCTTTAATCCCAGCACTTGGGAGGCAGAGGCAGGCAGATTTCTGAGTTCGAGGCCAGCCTGGTCTACAGAGTGAGTTCCAGGACAGCCAGGGCTACACAGAGAAACCCTGTCTCAAAAAACCATTAAAAAAAAAAAAAAGGAAATAAATAAATAAATAAATAAATAAATAAATCAGCCCAGCAGTTCATCAATGGGGTAGGTGTTGGGGTGTGCCAACTCAAAGCCCTGAATATGTGGCTAAGAGATGTCTGAGCTGGCCAGCCTGCCAGCTCTCCTGCATCCACACCACTGAGGAGAACTGTGGTCTTGGTCCATCCAGTGCCACAGCTAGCAAGGGGCAGGGCCGGGTCTCCTGCCTTATGCCCTCAGGGCTCACCTGTAACTCCCTCAACCAGGGCCAGCTCTACCCTGCTGCCTGGGCAGGGTGAAAGGACTGCTCTCCCAAGTGTTGCAGCCAGTGAAGCACAGGGACAGTTTTCCACTCTCATTACCTTGGGGCCAGCTCTCCTACCTACCTGTGGTGAAGAATGAGGAAGAGGAGGAGGGCATCTATCTCTTGTTCAACCACTGCACAGTAGACAATAGGCGGGGCAGGCTCCCCCCACCCACCATGCCCTCAGGGCTGGCTTCCAAGGAATAGTTCTGCCCACTATGGACTGAGCCCACCTATGCAATCAAGATTATTTCTCACAGATATAAATGGCAGTAGGCCAATTTGACCTAGGCACTACCTCAGATGAGACTTCCTCTTTCCAGGTGACTCTTGGCTGTGTCAAGTTGAGAATAAAAACTAACCAGGAGCGGGCTGTGCAGGAGCATGGCATGGGGTAACGATGACCTTGAGAAGATACCATCATGCCTGTGGTATGTGGGAGGGCCTAGGTAGGGGCTGGAGAGTGGGATAGCTCACACTGGAGCTGTCTCTTCAGTCAGGAGAAGAGGATGGTCAGCTTGGTCTGGCTCAGGCAGCACTGCAGAAAGCAGATCCCAGACTCCTGCAAGGCTGCCCGGCAGATGACATGGAAGAGCCTACTACTCAGCCAGTGTCATTGCTCTATACACACAGCACTGATCTCTCTCAAGTCCCCAACCCTGTAGATATTGAGCAGGTATCCCACAGACCAAGAGCATCTCATCCCACAGGCTGAGGACTTTGTCCCATCTCATATATCAGATATGACACCTTCTTTGCTTTGGACCCATAGGCTACAAATCAGTTCCTAAGACTTCTTCCTTGGGTTCAAACATGTATTGAAGGGCTCACAGAATTCAGAAACAAACAAACAAAAACCAACAACAAACAAACAAACAAACAAAACCACTTCACTTGCATTTACTGGTTTCCTTTGTGGATTTTATGTTATTTTACTTTAATTATTTAATTTTGTTTTATTGAACTCAGAGCCTTACCTGAGCCAGGAAACTGCTCTAAGACTGAGTCAGGTCCTCAGCCCTGAGGGATGCCGAGGTGTGAGGGTGAAGGGGTGATAGGAGAGCCACAAAGGGTAGAGTGTATGGAAGGGACAGGGAGCCTCCAGGTCTCTTCCTCGGGCCATCCACCCTCCAGAAACCTCCATGTGTTCAGCAGGAGTTCTCCAAACTGTTCCTGTAGCCGATTTCAGGGGCCTCCTTGTGTAAGCATGGTGAAATACATTGCTGACCATTAATGAGCAACTCTGCCTTTTTGTCTGCCCCCACCCCAGGTCAAGGGTGGGGCTAAGACGACCCTCTAATGTGGGGATCTCCTGACAGTCACCTCCATCCTGAGGCTGCCTGAGAACCTTGGCCACTAGTCCCCTCATGAGCATACAGAAAAGATGCATCATTTTGTAGCTTCCTTAGGCTTGAGGCACTATGTGACTAGAAAGGCAAGAAGGCCAACTATGAAACTCTCAGGCAGCTTCCAGCAACTGTGACAGAACCATCTGAGATAGCACAATTAAAAGGGGGAAAATTGATCCGAGCTCACATTTTTTTTTTTTTTGAATTATCAGTCCATGGATACTTGGCCCTGTTAAGCCTTTGAGCCTGTGGTACAGAGAACATGAGGCAGGAAATGCATGGGTAGAATGAAGGGGCTGTTTTGATGGTGCCTGGCAAAGCAGGGACAGGAAGGGGCCTGGAGCCTCAAGGATACATCCCCAATGACCCAACTTCCTCCTACTAGGCCCCATTTCTTAAAGGTCCTGTCACCAAGCAGAAGCGTCCAGCTGGGAACCAGACCTTTGGGGAACACTCTACATCTGAGCTATAGCACCTCATCTTGGATCCCTCCTGCACACGGTGCAGGCTGTCTGGTGTCTGGAAGGGAAAGGGATGTGTCTGGGAGCTGTGCACAGACTCCACTTAGGAAAAGCTTCCATTGCTTTTGCTTGGTCATGGTGGAGGGGGAGGTGTCTTTGCATGGATTTGTCTCTTTGTCTGTGAGACCCACTCATGCCTGAAGTTCAAGGAAGGAGTCAGTGACTTGGGCAGGATGTTCTTGCTGTTTTACTCAGATTGAAACTGCACTTCTGGGTAAGTTGAAACCCTGATTTTAGAGGCTTCCCTCCTCTTCCAGCCACAGTGGCCCAAACTGAGGCAGGAATAGAACCAACTGGTCAAAAAGAAAGGACAGGGAACGTGAGGGAGCTGAGGCTCCAGATAGCTGGCTGGGCCCCACTGTCCTCAAAGGCCTGTTCTGTCCCTCTGGTCCAGGCTCCTTCTCACAGGAAAAAAAAAATGTGACAGTCAAAGCCCTGTGGTATAAGAAGCCTGTGACAGAGACAAAGGGGTAAGGTTCTGGGTAAAGCCGGGCCTGGTTGCTGAGAACACAGAGGGACACAATAGAAAGGAGGTCTTCTTGGGGGTATTTTTTCATTCCCCATGGCCCCTTAACTAGCCTGGCTTCTACTGTGTGGGTCAGAAGGAAGGATGCAGAATTTAGACCAAAGGAAGGCAACGGGGCACACCCATCTGGCTGCCACCCACCCTCTGTAGTCACGTGCTTTGCCTGCCAGCCAAAGGTCCACAATGCAGCTTTGTGTGACAGCTGGCTTCAAACACACGTCAATGTCTGGGTTAGCCCTGGCTGGCCAGCAGTACCAGTCCTGGAAGCAGGGATGCCAGGCTAAAGAAGGAGAATGTACCCTGCCAACTCCTCCAGGGCCTGGGTCAGGTGCTCTCCAGGAAGCCCATGGGTGGCATCCAGGATCCTTCAGGGAACACCCAACACCCCTAGGGCCTATATATGGAAAACAGTTTGGCAGTAGTTCATCAGCTAGCAGGGTCAGCACAACACATGAGGTCCGGTTCCCTGGCCACTCAGCCATTAAAGAACCATCTTAGGGGTTTCTCCAGACCTCCCCAGCCCAACAGGAGGGATGAGAGAAAAAAAAAAGACAGTTTTGATAAGTTTTCATAGTAATGCATATTTTCATTTTTATGAGAGTTTTTTAATGTTAAAACACCTTTTATAGATGAACTAATAAAGGCTTGATAGAGTATTTGTGGAAGATAATGGGAAAAAATTACATTGGTGATTCTGTTTTTATCCATTTAAATTTTTTAACTCATGGCTAGCTGGGCACATGCCTTTAATCTCAGCACTAGGGAGGCAGAGGCAGAAGGATCTCTGAATTCAAGAGAATTCACCTAGTCTATGGTCAACCAGGAGTCACCTAGTGAGACTCCAATTAAGAAAAAAAAATTGAAAATGAAAACCACCAGTAATAATCCATAGTATGGCTGGGCTGACTGGGTGTGAGCAATTGCTGGACAGTCAGATAGGTAAAGGGGTATCCTTAGCCCTTGGCTGGGAGAAGCCCAAAGAACCTGGGCTTCCTGAACCCAGTGCTGGAACTACACACTCTTCCCTCTAGCTTATGGGGGATGGAGATGCTGGTGACCAGCCAGGCCACCCAGTGCAAAAAGCACCTGCTCAGGTTTTCCTCAGCAGATGGAGGCACCCCGCATTCTCCCTGGCTGAGTGCTGTCTTCAAAGGGACCATTGGTATAAAGGAGCTGAATTCTTGCCTAAACAACTCCAGTAACGCCTCCTGGATCTAAAAAACAACAGCTCTCCTCTGGCCAGTAGGGACTGTATGGTCCCCGCCCCCACCCCCACCACCCAGCCTCCTAGGGGAACCTGTTATGTGTACACAGGATAGCCCGTCTGCCTGGCTGCCTAGTGGGGACCTTCATCAGGGAGTCTGCAACTTCACATCATACAGCTTTAATGGCCTGCACCCTAGGAGATCTCGCCAGGCTGGAGGGTGGTCCCAGAGCATCAGGGCCTCCAGGGGTTCTTCCTTGATGGGTGTTCTTCAGAAGGGAGCCTAGAGGAGGGGCTGTCTAGCTTCTTCTATTTGAGGGCACAGCAGCACAGCAAACTCAATGTTTTTATTTCCTTTTGTCTCGGGTGTATGGAAATTCCTAAACATGCAAAAGGCCCTTTCTACTCCAGCCTTCAGGTTTTTAACTATCTCAAATTTGTGGCTAGTATATGTCTAGACCAGTGGAGACAGATCCAGCTCTGAGTCACTCCTTGCTTCTGAAAAGCCAGTACTGACATCCCTACTGTGGAAGCCCTAGACAGGGCATACACTCCATTTCCTGTCTCTCAGGTTAGGGAGAATATAGGAACCTTGGTACACACATACTGGGTGTCAGAATCCCTGCTCTAGAGCCCCCAAGAACTGCTTGGTCTATAGGAAGCTCTCAGAAGTCTCCCAAGAGTACACAAAGCAAACAACAGTAGTAAATGGTTGCAGGGAAGGTGGGTGAGATGGCAATCTCTTAGAACAAAAAAGGGATTTCCAAGTGTGTGTGCCTGAGCAGGTATCCACTCAGGCAAGGTATAGTATGCCTCTGCGAATGTACACTGCCTGCCTACTGGCTCATTTGCTCTCTGCACAGCTGTGAATTCAAATCACCCAGATGATGAACCTACAGATCGATTGGGCTTCCCTGGTATTTATCTCACAGTACAGCCATGGCTGATGAAGCTGAGAGGCTGAGAGAGGCAGTGTGGAGCTGGCAGATCAAGCCTGTTTCCTTAGCTGATGACAGGTACCCAGGAGACAGGAAGACAAGCAACAGGACAAGCTCTGTACGTCAACAAGGATCAGCCGCTGTATGTCTAGGCCATGTGATCTGGGTGCCTACAAGCCTCACATCTCCTCAAAGGGTGTCCC
Source organism: Rhynchomys soricoides (assembly GCA_019843965.1). Taxonomy (NCBI): domain Eukaryota; kingdom Metazoa; phylum Chordata; class Mammalia; order Rodentia; family Muridae; genus Rhynchomys; species Rhynchomys soricoides. Next base: position 2,311,656 of record JADRCH010000016.1, on the reverse strand, counting down.
TGCTCAGGGAGGCCCAGAAGCAATGTGGCTATTTCTGGAATTGTCGCTATTGTGCTTCTAAGACTCTGTGGCAGCAGTGACTGGGGGACCCTCCAGCAGCTTATTCCTCTCTCCACTCTCTAGCTGGTGGCAGAATCCAGCCCAGGGGACAATGACAAGTATACTCAGGAGAGAGAAAAGAAGCCAAGAAGTGAACTGCCTATGATACTCTGGATGTTTGTGCAGGGCTGTGAGTGTCTAATGAGCAAGGCCCACTGAACTGAGACCTGGCAAGGTCCATTCATCCCCAAAGCCACCATGAGAGGCAGTGTTTAAGCTAAAATGAGCATAATCTTAAGACTATATTCTCAGGGATTGTCTTGATTGGCATTTTATTGCTGTGAACAGACACCGCGACCAAGGCAACCCTTATAAGGACAGCATTTAGTTTAGGCTGGCTTACAGGTTCAGAGGTTAAGTCCATTATCATCATGGCGGTTACATGGCAGCATCTGGGCAGGCATGGTGCTGGAGGAGCTGAGAGTTCTACATCCTCATCTGAAGGCTGCTAGCAGAATACTCCCTTCCAGGCAGCTAGATCTATGGTATTAAAGCCCACACCCACGGCGACACACCTATTCCAATGAGGCAATACCTAATAGTGCCACTCCCTGGCCCAAATATATACAAACCATGACTGACATCATCTCTATAGTTCATTACAAGAGGAGTTTCTCTGTGCAGGGCACCCAAGACCATGAGGCTGCAGGTGGAGTTCCCTCCTGTGTGAAGCTGGCTGTAGGTGCTGTTTCCTGCAGCTGCCTGTTGCCACTTACATCCATCTTCTCTTTCTCTGAGAGAGCCAGAGAGGAAGACAGTCTGAGTGGACTTTGGTCTGTTTTTTACGGCTAAATTTTACTCACAATCCCCAGAACATAACTGCAGTCATTTAGTATTTTGCTTTTTTATTGTTGGAGGAGGAGGAGAGATTATGGGCGTTTGTTTGCTTGTTTGTTTGTTTTCATTTCTTTAAGGGTTTTAAAAGTTGTCTGTGGCCAGGCAGTGATGGTGCACGCCTTTAATCCCAGCACTTGGGAGGCAGAGGCAGGTGGATTTCTGAGTTTGAGGCCAGCCTGGTCTACAGCGTGAGTTCCAGGACTGCCAGGGCTACACAGAGAAACCCCGTCTCGAAAAACCATTTAAAAAAAAAAAAAAAGTTGTCTGTAAGCTTTTTTATTTGTTTGTTTAAAAGTTGTCTGTAAGCTTTTTTGTTTGTTTGTTTGTTTGTTTGTTTTTCAAGACAGGGTTTCTCTGTGTAGCCCTGGCTGTCCTGGAGCTCATGCTGTAGACCAGGCTGGCCTCGAACTCAGAAATCCACCTGCCTCTGATTCCCAGCTGGGATTAAAGGCGTGCGCCACCACTGCCCAGCAATCTGTAAGCTTTTTTTATACTAGGAGTTTTATTTGTGAATTTTGGAACAAAATTTTGTGATTAGAATAAAGATTTGTTCTTAACTAATTAAAAAGAATATTTATTTATTTATTTATTTATTTATTATATGAGCTTTTTACCTGCATGTATGTCTCTGCATCATGAGCATAGCAGCTGGGGGCCCTAAGAGGGTATCAGATCCCTGGAACTGGACCTACAGACAGTTGTGAGCAGCCATATGGATTGCTGGGAATTGAACCTGGGATTCTGCAAAAGCAGCAAGCAAGTGCTCTTAACTGTTGAGCTTCTCTCCAGCCTCAGAAACATCATCTTTAAACAGACTCCATTGAATAGCACTAGATTCTAAATGGCGTGTGCATGATTCTCACAATATTTCTGCTATTTTCTTGGGAAGGGGTTTTAGTTTGCTCAAGAATAGTGGAAGGGTTGTTAATTGTTGTATAGTGAAAAGGAGACCACACCCAGGCAAGACTTGGGTAGCCTCATCCTTCTCATATCACAGAGGGAAAGATGAAGCCCACAGCCCAGCACACCAAGCCATAGGAAGGTGACAGGAAAAGGGGCTGGCTCTGCCTGTGTGGGGAGATGATCTCAGGCTCCTTAGAAGCCTTGCAGCTCCCCTGGGCCCAACTTCTGCACAGAAGACACAGCCAGTTCAGTAAAGATATGATGTCACAGGCAAACACAAATGAATGCCCATGTTAAAGAGCAGGTGAACCAGAGGGTCTCAAACTTAGCCAGCCACCTACCACTAAGTGAGCAGGAAGCTGAAAAGGGCTCTCTGTGGTGCTGTCTGTCAGAGATCCCGTCCTCTGAGAATGCCTGAGGATTCTGTATGCATTTCATTCTAGCACCTGAGTTTATACTACTGATATTTTTGGTTTCTGAAAAGTTTTGCAAGTATTCATGGCTAGCCATACAGTATGGTCTGCCCTTTTGGGTTACATGGGACATAAATCAGATAAATCAGAAGCCCAGCCCCAAGCCTAGCCTCTCCCAATATTTAGCTTTTAGCTTCCTAATGCTTATGTGAGGGTAAGTGGGTAGACTGTACTGGGGAGCTGATGACCAGGCTGGGTGTCCATGAGGTAGCTGTGGACAGGAAAGCTACTGCCTGATCCAGCCTGGCCTGCCCACTATTCTTTGCTCTCTTACTCTGTCTCCTCCTCCAAACTGCACCTGAGAACCTGCAGCAGGAAGAGCAGGAGGACATTTCTATGGGGAAAGACTAGAAACACAGGCAGCACCTTCCCAGGGCTCTTGTGTTCCTTGAGGCTTAGATTGCCTTTCTTATTTCCCAAGTCTATGTTGATCTACATGGACAATCTCAACAAAGCAGTCAAGATTTCACCCTCAGCCCACTGGGGCAGAGGAGATATCCACTGGGCTGGGGTAGCTATACCCTGAGTGAGATCTCATCTGCCTTCCTTCACAGAGCCAGCCCTTATTGGTGCTAAGCACCATGACCATCATAACTGCTACTCATAACTACCCACCATAACTGCTTGATGGCCAAAGTGATGCCAGCTCAATGCCGTGGGTGAAGCCCATTTGCTCCCTGTTTGCTTCCTAGAGACCCTTTTTCCCTTGTACAGATAGGGGGGCTACAGTGACTTCAGAAGCAAGCAGTTTCCAAGTCTGGAAGGTGGGATGGGGACGGAGGAGGGAGCGGCAGAGGGATTGGAAAGCAGGTGGGCAGCACCAGCTGGGCCTCACACCTGCATTCACACACCTGCGGGTAACTTAGCCAAGCTGACCATACTGCACCTGCCCAGATGAAGTCCACCTGCCTGTCCCTCATCTCCTGTCATTACTCCTTTATCCACTATGTGCTTTGATGAGAGAAATTCAGGGCTATAAGTTGGCAGCTCTGATAAGGGGAATTGAATCCCCCAAAAAAGGGGGGATTGAGGCAGCTACTTGGATTAGTCACAGGAGGTTAGCAGCCTTGTGTTCCTGGCTTTTCTCCATTTCTCACTCCTCCATCGCTCCAGGTAGCACTGTGCAGACCTGCCATGTTCTCTTTCTGTAGGTGGGAGACTGAGGCTGGGAAGTCCCCATGCCTCAGATACAGGGGTGCCAACAAAAGCAGCTCTACTAGGGGTGGTCTGCAGCCTCTTCCTGTACTTTGGGTACTCCACTGGCTGAAAATTACAACTGCCTGTTGTTGTCATGGTGACTGGTCCTGTGATTCCATCCTGCAGTGCTATGTGCCCATGGCACCCAAGGCAGCCTATTTCTGCAGGAGAGAGAATGTTTATGTTGAGGAGAGGAGGGCTTATACCATATCCCACCTCTTCCTAGACCACTGTCCCCTCTGCTGCTAAAGAGCAAGCCTCCAAGGTCCTTGAGCGTTGTCTCCTGACTTTTCACAGATTGCTGACCTGTGCTTACCTCCCAGCTCCACGGAGAGCCGGCCCCTAGTAGCTGAATGGAGTGCCAGGCTCTTGTTTGCCTGCGGTCTATCTCACGGGTACATGAACGGCATGCATTTAACCCACTCTGGAGATGTGCAGTTGGGCCCTTTCCAGTTTCTGGCTGTTCCAAACCAATATGCAGAGAATAACCTCAGACATGTGTCACTTTGCACACGTAAGAATGTTTGTAGGATACATTCCTAGAAGTGACCTTACTGCGAAACGAGTGTGTGCACCACGTGGCGAGCATGTGACAAGCACAAGCGACAAACTCAATGTTTTGTCTGGATTGTTTTATTTCATCTCACTGGAGGCCTAAAACAGGGATCATTCCTATCCTGTCTCACAGACAAGTAAATGCAGGCCCAAAGAAATTTGGGAACTTGCAATTCACTGTCCAGGCCAAGGAGAGAACCTGCAACTCTCCTATGGATGGGTGGTCCTGCCCAGGTCAGCAGGCACTGGTAGAGAGACCCCAGTCCTCCTTACTCCTTACTCAAAGCCCATTCAAGCTTCACTTGCCCAGGAGCCCTAGACAACCCCCTCAGAACTCCCCAGGCTCTCTGCATCCTGACACTGGCCTTCCCACCTAGTTACACAGCCCACCCCCCACCTACGAGTTACAAGACAGTGTCCTTGATCTAGCCACCTGCACTATTCATGGTGCCATCTTTGGTCTTGACTTTCTTTCTCAGGTCCTGTCACCTTCTAGTAAGACTATGGGTTCGCAGAGAGTCAGAGGGGAGCAGCATGGCAGCAGACCCTGGGGAGGACAATAGGAGAGGCTAAACTAGCTCTGGGACCCAGGAAAGCGGGCTGGCTTCATCTGAATCACAAAAAGGTTAGCAAGTAGGCAGAGGGGGCGGTATGCTCCGCCCTCATTTGCATGACAAAAGTGATTGCCCAACGGCTCTCCAGGGCTTTGTTGTGATCTGGCAGCCCGCACTAGCACAGCCTAGGGAATTGTTCCCTAGCACAGGTCGTTCCCTGGCTCCAAAGCCACCCCAGTGACAAAGCCACATTGTAAGGCCTGTAGCAGCTGCCAGCACCTGCTCCCAGCCCGCTGTTGTCCAGGGTTCCCGCCCTGTACTCACTGCCTTCACTAAGGCTCAAACTCCCATGATCATGGTGTCACCCCGAACACAGTGACGTGGAGGAATCTTGGCTTGTCCCCAGGGGTCTGGAGAATAGGCCCTGGCTAAGTAATGTTGAGGTCTCCAAGGTCACCAGCGGTGAACAGTGATTGTAGGCTTAAGAGAGGGAAGAAAACTGCACTTTAAGGTGTGCTAGGCTGTGCCAAGGCATCATGTTCTCATAGTGAATGCCTCCAGGTTTTTCACATGGGGAAATGGCATCAGCCAGCAAGCTCAAGGTTCCAGGGGTCCAGACCTTAGGTGAGCTGCCAAGGCCAATTGCCCCTTTCCCTTCCCAAGTATCTCAACCTGCTCTCCTCTTCCTCTTCCCCAACTAGCTCCCTCAGTGGGCAAGCACATGACCCCTCTGCCCTTGCCAAGTCCCTAGAGTAGACATTACCTTCCTCTTGGAAGCTCAGCTTCCCACACCCGAGAGCACCTTATTGGTCCTAGGCTATTCTGGCCACTGCCTCCAACACACTCAGTTTCCCTCGGCCTTTGTCAACACCCAAACTCTTGTTACCTGTGAGCCCCTTGCTCACACCTCACCCTCAGAAGTCCTTATTGTGTGCCACCTCTCTGTGCACACTCTCCTGTCCTGGCAATGTACATTTTGGTACTGATAAGACCCAGAAGCCTTGCCTTAGTGCCTACAATCAGCCAATGCCCACGGACCTCAATTGCTTTAGGCTATATATTCCACAAGACAATATGCATCCACTCTGATTTGTAGGAGACATATTTAACCATGTCCTGTACTTCAGACAACCTAAAGGGGCACAGGGTTGTGCTAGTCACAGTATACTGTATAATCATGGACCTCTCTTGAGGCCTTGACAAAAACATGAACTGCGCACAGGGACCAGATAGGTGTGTGTCCTTGCCAGGGTTGGCAAAGGTAAGGGACTGGGAGCTGTGCTTTCAACCTGGAAACAGCTGGATGCTATTTCTTCTTAGAGCAGAAGCCTGCTCCTACAGGGAACAGCCAACCTTCTTAGTCCCAAAGAGAAGACCCTCTTCTTCTTTCCATAAGATCTCCTCCTGGGATTCCCTTACCTAACCCACATAGCAATCTCCCTAGGGAAAGAGGCAAAGTGAAACAGAAGAGAGCCCAAGCAAAGCTGCTGAGTGACAGCTTGCACCAAGCCTGGGTGCCACCAAGCAGGACAGGACATTGGAATGAACTCATTGTGCAGATAGGGAATCAGGGTGAGCCCAGGCCTCTGGAGAATTAGACCTTAGCCTCTACCAGAGTGGACCAGAAGCCGAAAAGTAATGTAGGAGAAACTGGAGGTGGGTGAGCAGGAGGAGTGCATGAACTGGAGGAAGGGAAGTCTAAGTCACCACAAGCCTCATCATGGGCCTCAGTGCCACACCCAGAACAGGCTTGCTGGCCTAGATGTGCTGGGGGGTGGGGTGGGGGGGGAGCTCAGTATAACCAGGAAAAGAGTCCTCCTCTTGGAGGAGGGAAGGTCAAGGTCAGTTCTTTTAGGGCCATCTTTCATCTATCCCTGTGGAGGGGCCTGTGCAGTCCAGCCCTCTCAATCAGGCTCATAGTGAGAGAGAAATGGGCTGGCAACACTCTCAGGAGAGCCTTGGCAACTCAGAGGCTGGCAGAGGAGCCTTTAAGCCTGTTGATCCTCACCAGAGCAGCCTGCTAGGAAGGTATCTAGTCAAACCTTCAAGAGTATTCGGTACTTAAGGGAGTTCTCTAAGTAGTGCATTGTCCCACCACCTGGGTAAGGCAGTAGGGAGTGTACCAGGACGCCCTGTGGTGGATGACAGGTCATTCTCCCAGGCTCATGCTCCACTCTCTGATCCTGGTACTCTGGTGTGGCAAGTGCTTACCACAGCCAACAGGAAGCAAAACTCTGGGAAATGTGTTGCTTGGGATGAGGGCAGGTCGTCTGCTTCTACCACATGCCTGGTTTCTGTTTCTCATTGCAGACCCTGAGCCAGAGCCATGGCACATACCTCCTGAGCAGAAAGCTAGACTCTGGATGGTAGAGCAGCAATGAGAAGCATCTAGAAGCTTCTAGCTTACTTTCTAATCCAAAGAGAGCCACTCTTGGAAATCTGATAATGGGAGATCCTGGTTCCTTACTAGATGGTTGACCATGTCCTGTTACTTGCAGTCCAGTGGGAGATTCTGGTTATTTAAAAGATAATAGACAGCTGGGCAGTGGTGGCGCATGCCTTTAATCCCAGCACTTGGGAGGCAGAGGCAGGTGGGTTTCTGAGTTCGAGGCCAGCCTTGTCTACAGAGTGAGTTCCAGGACAGCCAGGGCTACACAGAGAAACCCTGTCTCGAAAAACCAAACAAACAAAAGAGATAATAGACTGTGTCTTGTTACTTGAAGCCCAAAACACTCTCTCTCTCTCTCTCTCTCTCTCTCTCTCTCTCTCTGTATGTGTGTGTGTGTGTGTGTGTGTGTGTGAGAGAGAGAGAGAGAGAGAGAGAGAGAGAGAGAGAGAGAGATTGAACACAGAGCCATGAACACAGTAGGCAAACATAAAGCTAAAAGTTAAAGCCCTAATCCCCAAAATATTTATATCTACTAAACTGGGCTTATAAACTGTGTGAGTTAGTTTTGACCATCAATTTGGCAAAATCTAGATTAAACCTAGAAAGAAAAGTGTCTCAATGAGGAATTGTCTAGATTAGGCAGGCCTGATATCTGAGGTTGGAAGATTTACCCTGAACATGGCAGCAAGCACTATTTCAAGGTCTGGGACCTTCTCTGAATGAAAGCAGAGAGCAACTAAGCACACTGAGCAGGCATCCATGCAAGACCTCTGTTTTGTACAGTGGATGTGACTAACTGCTTCAAGTTCCTGACACCTTGATGTCCCTGCATGATGAACTACAACCTGGAATTGAGCCAAATAAATTCTTTCTCCTGAAGTTAATCTTATTAGAGTCTTTTATCACACCAACAGAAGGCAAAACTAAAATAAACTTGGAATCAGAGTGGAACTTCAGCAGTAGCTCTGACATAGCCTGCATGTGACATTGGGTCATCAAAATGGGTTTCCCTCCCCGGTTGGACTATATTCCTGCTGCATGGGGTCTTAGGTGGCTGGTCGCTGTAACTAAATATGACAGACCATGTGGTTCAAACAACAGATATTCCTGTCTCACCATTCTGTAGCCTCAGAAGACTGAGAAGTACAAGGTCAAGGTGCCAGTAGACTGAAATCAGTCAGTTCTAGAGAATACTTCTTAGCTGATAGCTGTCCTGCTTATTCTACATGGAAGAGACTCATTCATGTCCCTGCATTCCTTTCTTTTTCTCTCTCTCCTTACAAGGACACTGAGCCCATCGTGATGAATCTGCCTTTAAGACATGATCACCCTTCTCAGTCAAAGGCTCTCTTTCCTAATACTACCACATAAGATGATAGATAGGACATCAACATTTAAGTTTAGAGGATACTCACTCTAGTTCATAGACATTTGGGAGAGCACTAGTCCATTCATGAGATCATTATAGGGAGCAGATGGGACCCAGAAGCCAAGTACTTAGTGTCATCAATAGACAGACACTAGGCTCCATCAGGATCCTCCAGATATGTGCCCAGTACATGCTCTATCACCCAGCTGCACCCTAGCTCAGAATGTTCATTTCTGCCTTGAAAGAAAGACATGGTACTGGTATGAAATCTGGGGAAGAAGAGAATCAGGTACTCTGGGGGCTGATGGCCAGGGACAGCCCTGCTCCTGGCTCCATCCCTTCCTGGTTAAGTTCTACCCATACAGTGGGCTCATGGTGGGGTCGGTTTCAGGTCTATCTCCTGGCCCTTCAGTCTTCAAGGACAGACCCCTGGGGGAACATTGGCTTTGTTCTCTTAGGAAGTTACCCTGAGGACCCTAGTAAGCAGGTGAACCAGGTTGGCTGCCCAGAGAGGCTCTCAGATTCCATCTATTGGGGTAACCATGGTAGATAGCCACCAGCAGGGGTCTAGGAGCATCCTGGGCTTCCCTAGGGGTTACTCAAGAGGACCCAAGCTATAGTGCAGGGTGCAGCTGGTCCTAGTTGGATGATCTTGACTATCTGATGTTACCATCCTGAACCAGCGTGTTGTCTTCTGTTTAGTTGTCACAAGATGGGACATGTCTCTTCATCCTTTGGAGTCAGGAGGGACTCCTTTGCAGGGCCAGCTGTTGTGGAGGGAGGTTTCCAGCCCAAACAGGTCTTAGGTCACCATGGTCCCAGTCAATGTCACAACTACAGGCTCCAGAGACACCCCCCCCCCCAACCCCACCAATCCTCCAGTGGTCATTCCAAATCCACAGCAAGTAAGGAACTAGTGATTATTGTGATCTCAAGGCATTGGCTCCTGGAGTTTTGTTAGGCAGCGAAACCAGCAGGAAATTAGCAGCAGCAGTCACTGTGTGCAAGGCAGGATGGGGTGGAGGAAATAGCAGCACACAGAAAAGACGGTTCCTGTCCGCAGATAATGGAAAGTATTGACACTTAACTCTCTTGGGTTTTTACATGTATTTCAAATTAAATAAGGCTATGAGAAGAATGTAATTTGTGAAGACCCTCTTATCCCCTTGTACCCCAGAGAGGGGCAGTCCAGGGCCTAGCTCTTCTTCATCGCCACAGACCAGTGGCTCTGCGACCTCAGTTCCTCTCTTCAGGTCCTTGGCAGAGATAATGACTGGTTGCTTGAAGTCACCCCTGTTGCTTTCCAGTTGTCTGAAACTCAATTAAATCTGATTCTTGATGGTTTCCAGCTCTCCTCCCCTTTCCTTGCAGGGGCAGCTAGTACTTTCTCTTTTAGCCTCTCAATGGCTGGTGATTATGCAGCCCACTGTTGTACATATGAAAGAATCTTCATACCTCAGACCAAACCAAATGCCTTTTACCAGCTGTCAGAGTCAACCTCAACTAGTACTGTAGTTTGGAAATATTTTAAAGTAGTTTATTTCGTGATAAAATCAGGCAGGGTCCCCCAAGGTACTTCCCTTTGCTGCTCGTTTTGTGGAGCACCTGAAGGATGGAGTTGTCCAGTTCCCATGCTAGCAGGTAAGATGCCTTGCCCAGGCTGCAAGGACTCAGCAGCTCACTACCACTCCACTTGCTGAGTCTACATGACCAGATAAGGCCAGCAGCTACTCACTTCTGCTCTAACAAGGGCAACTGCTCTGTTTGTGTCCGCCCAGCTGAATTGGCCACTAGAACCAGGTGCATAGTCCTAGGTGCCACTGCACGGACCAAGGGACAGAGCTTGCAGCAATCTAAGGACCCTCCAAGAATAGGGTTGCTTATCATATGGGACCTTCAGAGAACCACAAGCATACTGTCTGATGATACACATTCTCATCAGGTAACCAGTTTCTTAAGACCAGGAGCTGAGGTCCCATGATGAGGAAGGGACTCTAGATCCAGTCTAGGCTCTGGTTCTTATTGTGTGTAGCTTCCCAGAAGTCTCTTCTCTGGCCAGTTTTCTCATCCAGTGAGCTAGAAGGGAGAACACTTTCCTTATGTGTCAGAACAGCACATGTCCTGGGTTCACTATAGTTGATCTTGGGCTTGGCAAGAATTGGAGTCAAAAGCATAAAATGCAGCAATCTACCTTGGGCATCCACCCAAGGGAGAGAATTACTATATGTTATGAATGTCAGATGACCAAGGAATAGGAGAGGAGGGGACACACACAAGAAGGAAGCATTGTCACTGAGACCAAGCTCCCTTAGATGGTGACTAAAAGGGTGTATGTGTGGGTGGGTGGGTGTATTGATGTCAGTGCCAGGCTTGGGAGTGGGGGCCATCTGCTCATCAGCAACGGAGCCAAGTCATCTTGAATGCTCCTGTCACATTACAGCAGACACTCTCAGTGTCACCCAGTCTAAGACCGATGGCTTGGTCTCAGAAGCACTTCTGGTTTTAATCTTTATCCATGTAAATGCACACCAGATGTAAAGTCAGCTTTCATCAGGAAAACTCGATGAGTTATTTTGCAGTCTTCGAGACAGAGAGACAGGACATGACATGAGAACAGTTTTCTACCGACTCCCCAGGGAGTAACAGCTCTGCTTGGTCCCTCTTTTCATGTCAACCTGTTAGCCACTGAGACTAGGTTGACTACATGTTTCTCTCCCAACAATCTAGTTCTGAAATGGATAGATTTGGGGGTGGCAATACCTTTGGAGTCCACAGTGGGCTGCTGCTGCTTCCTCCTCCTCCTCCTCCTCCCCCCCCCTCCTCCTCCTCCTCTTCTTTTTCTTTCTGAGACAGGGTTTCTCTCTGTATAGCCCTGGCTGTCCCGGAACTCACTCTGTAGACCAGGCTGGCCTCGAACTCAGAAATCCGCCTGTCTCTGCCTCCCAAGTGCTGGGATTAAAGGCATACGCCACCACTGCCCTTCCTCTGTGGGCTTCTTTAGTAACATTGGCAGTAACTTCGCAGAGAGGCAGAGGAAGAGAGAGGCTGTGCGACACTCCAAAGCTAATGAATGAGCCCCAGGCACAACTTGTTAGCTAAGGTGCCAGTCACTGGTGTTATGAAATGTCCTGGCTAACCAGCCACCTCTGCCCCAGGTTACTGAATGGAAAGAAAGGAAGGGAGGAAATAAACAGTCAGTGGTGGTACATGCCTTTAAACACAGCACTCAGGAGGCAGAGGCAGGCGGATTTCTGTGAGTTCTGCGCCAGCCTGGTCTATAGAGAGTTCCAGGACAGCCAGGGCTACACAGCGAAACCCTGTCTTGAAAAATCAAACTATACCACCACTACCCAAAATAAAAGAAATAAAAATGAAATAAAAGGAGGCCATGACTATGCTTAAAATATGGAGAAGGTTTTCATTGTAGTTATAAGGGAGAGAGTAGGCAGAGGGAAGCATATAGGCTGAACATGGCCGCAGATTAAACAGGACCATGAGAGGAGACAGCAGGAGAGAAGACACAGACCAAGAGGCCCAAATGGCTAAGTTTCTTAGGGATCAGGTTGGGGAAGTAACCTGGGAGGAGCCACCGGTACTGAGGGATGCTAGGAGAGCTAGCCAGCATTGGCTTTGATATGTTAATAAGCAAGTCAGCCATTAGTCCAGGGTTTCTGAGACTGTACTGGCTGGTTTTATGTGTCAACTTGACACAAGCTGGAGTTATCGCAGAGAAATGAGCTTCAAGTGAGGAAATGCCTCCATGAGATCCAGCTGTAAGGCATTTTCTCAATTAGTGATCAAGGAGGGAGGGCCCCTTGTGGGTGGTGCCATACCTGGGCTGGTAGTCTTGGGTTCTATAAGAAAGCCAGCTGAGCAAGCCAGGGGAAGCAAGCAAGCCAGTAAGGGACATTTCCTCCGTGGCCTCTGCATCAGCTCCTGCTTCCTGATCTACTTGAGTTCCAGTCCTGACTTCCTTTAGTGATGAACAGCAACATTGGAAGTGTAAGTTGAATAAACCCTTTCCTCCCTAACTTGCTTCTTGGTCAGATTGTTTGTGCAGGAATAGAAACCCTGACTAAGACAGAGACCTAACAGTTACATATCATGAGCCAATGAAGATAGATCCTGGGTACTCTGCAAAGGGGTGGAAGATGGTGCTGAGTACCGGCACCTTGCATTCTGACCAGAGAACACTCGATAGTATGAAGTACAGCCCTTACTCCTAGCACCAGCCTCTCATTTCACACATTTTTATTGTTTTGCTTCCTCACGCCTATTAACGTAGGCTACTTAAAGGCACCTCCATCCCAAACACAGTGACAGTCCAGGAGAATGCTAGGAGAAAGGTCTCTAGGCCCAGCTTCCTCCTGTAAGCTTATGGATGGACAGGAAGAACATGAAGCACAGAAGCCGCTATGGCTTGCCTATTGAAAATATCCCCAAAGCATTGGATGTTGTAAGGTTCTATCCCTAGCATGGTGGTAACAGGAAAGGGAGAACCTTTAAAATGAGTGAGGTATTTAGGTCACTGGGAAGATTTACAGGCCCAAGTCATGAACTTCAGAGTTGGCCTCACCATCTGCTCCTGCCCCAAAGTGCTGCTTGCCATAGGCCCAAAGCTTCAGCCAAGAGACAAAATTGTGAGCCAAAAGAAGGCCTGTCCCTCTGAAAGTTGCAGTGTGTTAACAGATGCACTTTCCTCAAAGCCCCAGTGCAGAGGTGGGGCAGTTCTCATATGTAAATGTCTGGAACTCAGCCGCCAAGGTCCTACCTAATTGCAAAGGAACATGGGATGTGTAGTCATGGTAACTGTGGAAAGCGGTTTCTGATTTTAGCTTTTCCCTGCATCAAGTCATAAATCATCCTCTGTCTCCACTGGGGCACTGGTATCAGGATCCCTTGTGGCTAAAAAGTCCAAGGTGGCTAGGCCTGATGGTATCCCAGGCCTAGCCACCCAGCACTTGGGAGGCAGAGGCAGTGGATCTGAGTTTGAGGCTAGCCTGGTCTACAAATTGAGTTCCAGGACAGCCAGGGATACATAGAGAAAACCTATCTCGAAAAACAAAAGCAAATTAAACCAACAAACAAAAAAGTTCAAGGCAATACAAGTGTCCATTTAAGGATGGCAAGGCATTGCTTCTAGGTGACTTTTTACACCTAGGGCAAGGGAGTGCTGAGCAATGATCTGGCGTGCTGTATTGCTTAAGGAATAATGATAAGAAAGCCTAGACTTTTTCTGTATTAATGCCATTTTCTAAGAAGTTGTTTTCAGTTGGCAGCTGGCAATGCAGGTGTGGCAGTGGTCAATACCAAGGCCAGGCTGTGTGCACAGGTGTATTCTTCTAGCAAAATATTCTCACAGCTCACAGCATAGGATATGCGTTCTCGCCGAGGCTTAAGGAATTGCTAAGGATCTTAAGATGAACCTTTCATCCTTCTCTCACAGTAGGGCCACTGTTTTGTGCTGGGTGGCTTCTTTCCGGAATGAGGTACTGGTCTAGGCCCAGGTGGCTATGTAGGAATCTGCCTTTGGAATTGTGGGCTGAGGTCTCTTTTCTTGTCAGCTGTGAGCCAGGGCAGCTTTTAGCAACCAGGAGGCCACCCTCATTCCCTGTTGTGAGCTACTCAACTTCTCGGCCCAGAAGCTTCCTCACTTCTCAATTGATGTCAGGCTTCTGGTCTCTTCATTTCCCAGTCTGTGATCTCCCTGACCTCTAGTCTCAAACTTGTGTCTGAACTCCATTCTGGGTTTCAGTTCCTGACCTTTAGTGTCTCAGGCCTCCATTTTTAACCCCCTTGACTGGTGGATTCTCTGACTCCCCCCCCCACCCCCCATGCCTCTGTCCTTTGATCCAGATTGAATAAAGATCAGGTGACCAGCTGGCTCACAACCTCTCTGGTAATCTCCTTAGCCTAACAGCAACTGATTAGGGACAACACTTACATCTCAAAAACACTGGATCAGCATCGGTAGGTGCTGGCTTCTACAGTACTGCCTGCCACAGATTGCTACTTCTGGTTTTCAGTTTGTTGTCTGTTGACTTCTCCTAGGGCTCTTATTCCTTCTGCTTGTTCCCATGCATACACCTTATTGTCCTTCAAGAATGTGATTGGATCATGATCCCTTGGCTCATTACCACCACTGGGAAGACACTTCCATGGAAGCTAAATTTTCCATCTGTTACATTTGTTAATTATTTCAAAAACCCCAAAGTTTCTGCTAGTGTTTGCAGTCTTCTCAAGTTAGGTCAGTGGCCCTGGAAACCATGGGTATTTTCCTGCTCAGGTCCATTCCTGCCTTCAGAGCCACTGTGACCTTTTCCTGTGAAAGGATGCTGTCCCAGTCTATTCAGGGTGGGGATAGCAGGGCTGGAGAGATGGTTTAGAGGTTAGGATCTTGCAGAGGACTAGGGTTTGGTTCCCAGCACCAATATGGTGGCTCACAACTCCAATTCCAGGGGATTGGATGGCCCCTTCTAGTCAGCTTAGGCTTCAGGCACACACATGGTATATTTAAAATAAAAATAAATAAATCTTTTACAATATGCATGCACACAATTGTAATTGTGTCCATATTCTGTGGAGGGTACAAGCAGTAGACATCTATTTCTCACTTTCGAATATGGGACGTCCAAGATCCAGGTACTGGAAGATTCTACGTCAGATAAGGATCTGACTAGGGGGTTACAGTATGATATTTTCTTGTACAGTCTCACATGGTGTGTGTGTATGTGTGTGTGAGGGTGTGTGTTTTCTCTGGAGTCTCTTTGTTGTTGGTTGAGACATGACTTTGCTCAGTAGTCCAGGTTGGCTATAAACTAATTTATTTTATTTTATTTTTTTGAAACAGGGTTTCTCCATGTAGCCCTGGCTGTCCTGGAACTACTCTGTAGACCAGGCTGGCCTTGAAGTCAAAGATCTGCCTGTCTCTGCATCTGGAATGTTGGAATTAAGGCTGGTTTATGCTAATATTTTAATCTGTGTCCCACCTGCGTGTAATCCTTTGTGTAAATAAAGGCTGGGCAACATTCTTGGTTGACTTTTTTCTTTATTTCCTTTGCACCTGTTCCCCACCCCCCACCCCCACCCCCACCCCCACCCCCAGACAGGGTTTCTCTGTATAGCCCTGGCTGTCCTGGAACTCTGTAGACCAGGCTGGCCTCAAACTAAGAAATCTGCCTGCCTCTGCCTCCCAAATGCTGGGATTAAAGGCGTGCACCATCACTGCCTGGCCACAGACAACTTTTAAAACCCTTAAAGAAATGAAAACAAACAAACAAGCAAACAAACGCCCATAATCTCTCCTCCTCCTCCAACAATAAAAAAGCAAAATACTAAATGACTGCAGTTATGTTCTGGGGATTGTGAGTAAAATTTAGCCATAAAGGACAGACCAAAATCCACTCAGACTGCCTTCCTCTCTGGCTCTCTCAGAGAAAGAGAAGATGGATGTAAGTGGCAACAGGCAGCTGCAGGAAACAGCACCTATAGCCAGCTTCACACAAGTGCTGGGATTAAAGATGTGTGCCACCACTGCCCGGTGTTTGTTTTGTTTTTCAAGACAGGGTTTTGAGGTGCATTCCTGGCTGTTTTGGAATTTGCTATGTATTCTAAGCTGGCCTCCAACTCACAGAGATACGCTTCCCAAGAGCTGAGATTAAAGTCTTGTGCCACCAGTGCATAACTAGTGCCAAATCTTTTAAAACTAGACAATTCAGAAAGGCTAAGGTCAACCCCCAACCAATGGGGAAAAGACGCAGTCACCACCTGAGTTAAAGTAAAACCCAAGTCCACTTCCTGTCTCAGTGTGCTCACTCCTCCGTGCACACCCTCTGGATCTGTAGTAAAATTTTACCTTGTCAAAACACTTTGATTGGAATGTTGGTCTCTTTTATGACCTGCTCCCCAAATGGTTTCTAACACAGGTAAGACATTCACTCCATTTTGAGTCCTTACAAGGCTGGGACTAAAAATAACCCTTGCTTTAAGCTTATGCACATAGGAAGCTTATGCACATAGGCTTGAGGGAACTGCTCAGTCCCCAGAAAGACATAGTTTCCAATGTCCACTTAATGAGAAGCTGAGGAACATAGCAACGAAGGAGAAGCCTTGGGAGTAAGGCAAGGGGCCTGAGAGTTACTGAAGGAAGAGTTCTCTCATGGGGAGGGCAATATTTGCAAACCTGCAAGGTCACTGTGGATACTACTGGATGCCTGCCTGTCCCCCAGATTGGGTGGTGGTGCTCTGTTATTCTGTCTCTATGTGTTGCTGTACATTGACAGTTATATACAGAGGAGTGTGAGTTCTTTCATTGTTGCTTTAACCTAATACCAAAGGCTGCTCCTTCATGAAGAAAAGAAGTTTATTTACTTAACACTTTAGAAAGTTCAAGATTGTATGGTCCCATGAGTTTGGGCACTGGTAAGGATACTCACAGCTCTGTCTCCTGTAGTAGAAAAGAGAAGTTGGAGCTGGGCAGTGGTGGCACATGCCTTTAATCCCAGCACTTGGGAGGCTGAGACAGGCAGATTTCTGAGTTTGAGGCCAGCCTGGTTTACAGAGTGAGTTCCAGGACAACCAGGGATACTCAGAGAAACCCTGTCTCGAAAAAACAAAAAGACAAAACAAAAAAAGAAAAGTTGGAGCCATCTGGAATTTAGGTTCTTTTTTTTAGATTTATATATTTTATTTATATGAGTACACTGTAGCTGTCTTCAGACATACTAGAAAAGGGCATCAGATCTCATTATGGACAGTTGTGAGCCACCATGTGGTTGCTGGGAATTGAACTCATGACCTCTGGAAGAGCAGTCAGTGCTCTTAACCGCTGAGCCATCTCTCCAGTCCTTGTTTTACTCTTAATTTTTTTGGTTTTGAGCCGCCACTGCCCGGTTTATTTGTATATGTGTTTCCCCTGTATGTATGTTTGTGTACTAAGTGCATGTGTACAGTACTTGGAGGTCAAAAGAAGGGGGTCAGATCACCTGGAACTGGAGCCATGGATGGTGGTTGTTGGGGAGGGAAACTGAGTCTTCTGCAGGAGTAACATATTCTCTTAACCACTAAACCATCTCTCTAGCTCATAACAACCTGGTTTTGTGGGCACTCGCATCCATCCTTTCTGAGGTGGGTTCTCTCAGTGACCTACCTATCCATACTTAGGCCCTACCTGCTAAAGGTTCCACCGTCTCTTAATACCTCCGAAGTACAGTGAGGGCTGTGGGTACTGACAACTTACTTTTAGGTTATAAGCCTCTAGACCAGAAGGAGCCATATGGGCTCTATGAAGAAATCAGAGCATCCTACAGAAGTTCTGGGTTTTAACTTGGATGCTACACAGTGTGTTTCAGTGAATTCCTTCCATTCTTTCTGCCTGTAGATCTAGATTTAAAAGGCACTTGAGATTAGGTCAGCCACTCAGGAGAAGATGTATTTTGTGCAGGGAGAGGGGGTAAGTAACATTGCAAGGTTAACGTTGTTCTCCCTTTCCCTCTGCCATGGCAACCAGAACACTGCAGACAGAGGCTGCTCTATCCACCTGCTGATTGCAGGCACCTCATGATGGATGTGTAGTGTGCCAGAAACAAAGATCTGCAGCAAAGCCAGCTCTTTCTAACGGATGGAAGATGCTGTCACTCTAGGCTCTTGAGCAAGCATCAGGGCAGCTCTTGATTGGAGCTCCTCCCTCTATCTTGTATCCAGTACTCTGTTTCTTGGATTATATGGTCTTTTTCTTGTCCCCTTCATTTTGGTGACTCATGAGCTCAGGTAGCTCCTATCATGAAAATGATACGTTTCCCCACAAAGGGAAGGGAACTTTTTGAAACCTCTTGCTTCTAAAAATGCAGTCAGGTTGTGTAATGAAGTTTCTGTTAGTATAGACAATAGACACCAACATGATCTCTAAAGGGAATCCCTAATAGATTCCTATCACCTCCAATATGCCAAGTATGGCAATGTTCACAGGGAAATAAATTACTTACATTGGGTATTGATACAAACAAACCTACTGTGCTGCTGGCCATCCAAAAGCATAGCAAGGCACATCTGATACTTGTTTTTTTTTTTTTTTTTTTTTTTTGGTTTTGGTTTTTTGAGACAGGGTCTCTCTGTGTAGCCCTGGCTGTCCTGGAACTCACTCTGTAGACCAATCAGGCTGGCTTCAAACTCAGAAATCCACCTGCCTCTGCCTACTGAGTGCTGGGATTAAAGGCGTGCCACCACGGCCTAGCCTGATACTTGTTACTCTTACAATTTAGTGTAGATTCCTACTTAAAGATCATTGTAAAATAGTGTGTTAGTGGTTTGGGTTTTTTTTCTCCGTTTTTCAAGACAGGGTTTCTCTGTATAGCCTTGGCTGTCCTGAAATTCACTCAGTGTGTGTTAGTTTTTAAAGGCAGGAAATAGATACTTTTGCTCACAGTTTTAAAGATGTCAGTCCCAGACCAGTAGTGAGCAAGCATGAACATAAAAGAAGGCCAAGGATCTCTATCTCCCCAAGGGCTTCACCATAACTCAATAGTACGCATGGTAACACACTGCCTTTGAAGTAGTCATCCACACTATGGTGAAGAGTATTAATTCACACTTTCTGTGGCACTGTAAAAACATACCAAGCCCCTTGGAGTTAGCAATACACAACTCTCAGTCCGCAATGGGCACACTCTGCAGTGCTCACAGCAACATAATTGCCTGAGGAGACATTTCCGAGAATGTATCCACCCCTACTGACGGATGCTTATGTTGGGTTCTCAGTGACAGCTATGGTAGTTTCCCTTTAGTATTCCCCAATCTGTTTCTTTGATCCTAGCAGCTATCCCAGCTGTAAAAAGCCCATTATTCTGACTCCAGTTTGTAAGTGAACTACAGCTAACAGCAGATCACCTTCCCTGATACTCAGAAATTCAAGAGAGGTAAGATACAGTATGGGGATCTTCTCTCATGTCCTTACTCTCCATGGCCTTCCCAACACATGGGCAAGACTTCCCTTGGACTAATTCATCAGAGTTTTTTTCTAGTCACCATGTCAGGGTTCCTATTAACTGACCAAAGCACTTTCTGGTTGATTCTTTTTTTTTTTTTCGAGACAGGGTTCTCTGTGTAGCCCTGGCTGTCCTGGAACTCACTCTGTAGATCAGGCTGGCCTCGAACTCAGAAATCTGCCTGCCTCTGCCTCCCAAGTGCTGGGATTAAAGGTGTGCGCCACCACTGGCCAGCACTTTTGTGGATTCTTTCTGGTTAATGTTCTCTTCCAGTCTTTCCACTTAAGACTTTGTCTTTGATATGCTTGCTACTTCGCTTTAATGCTTCAAGAACTCTTTTACTCCTGAACATTTCTTCATATATACTTTCCCTTCGCTGATTGTGGTGTTAAATTTCCCTGTTGATATTATTGGTCATTTTGTTGATGTTTACTTCTCTCTATATGGCTTATTTCCTACAACTTACTTAACCAAACCAAAAAACCAACCTATTGTGGCTTTGTATTTCCTGATGCAGGGTGGCTTGATGTGTCAGCTCATCAAATTCCACAGGGAATTTGTTGATCATTCCCTGTGGCCTGGTTTGCTCAGTCCTAAAGCCTCTTCTAGGCTTCTGGCTCCCTGTGCCATGGAATCCCTGAAAGGGGCTTGTAGATGTCAGGAGGCACATGAGCACCACTGCTTCTGCCACTGTTTGGGGACTCGTCTCTGTCTCCTTTAGATAGTCTCTCCTCAGGAACAGGAAGGAGCAGCTGTAAGGCTGCATAGAGCTGGCAGCAGATCTGAACATTTCTGAACAGACTCTAGTACAATCATTTATGATCATTCTTATTTTAAGTCCCCTTTCCATCCATGTCCAGAGATACCCAGTGTCACCATTTGTGAACCTTGTGGGGAAGCTTTCCTTCCTATTTCAGGCTTTCATTTTCTTGGGTCTATGGTCATGTTCCAGCTTTACTGGCTGCTGCTTCTTCTCCTGTTCTTGTCCATGTGCACTCTTGTCTTAGAGTTGAGATTTTTATCTTACAGCTGAGGTTGTTTCAGAGGCTCCAAATGGAAGTTTAAAGTTGACACAACTACCACCCAAAAACCTCACCCATCACTAGTCCCCTTGTGGCTCACTTGCTCCCACTTGGTCCACCCTGATCTATTTTGCTCTAGTTTTTCCTCTTCTTTCCAGCTAAAGGAAGTATCTCTATTCTCACCTGCCTATACTATTGTCAAAATTCTACTAGCACAGAAACATAGACCCAGAGCTATGAGATATTCACTGGAGAGCAGAGTCATACCCCTAGGATATTTCCATCTGGGCTTGAGACAGAAAGGCTAAGTTTGAGACTCCAGTCATTATCTACTTGGTAAGTGATCTGGTAAGAAATCATTCAAGGTAATGCCTCTTTGTATATAAAATCCAAAGGGGAAAACCCTTTGGGTGAACATCAGGAAGAAAGCTTGGATGGGGCATGTCAGAAGGGTCCATTGACTCAGATGATCATAGAAGCCTATAATGTAGGAGGCCAGTGAATATGCATGTCCCAGGAAGGTCTACCTTGTCCTAGTGTAGGCAGAGCCCATGAGGACACCACCAAAAAGACTGTAGAATCCCCCTAGCTGCAGAGAAACAGGAAGGAATGCATGGTCAGAAAGGCAGTGTAGGGGCCAGCTCTTTGCCAATGAAATGACTGTGGCATGTGGTGGGAACGGAGAGGAGCATTCAGAGTCATGACTTGGTCAGGACAGTCTCTTAAATATCAACAACACAATCGGCCTGGAACAAAGATGACTACTTTCTGCCAAGTTGAGACCCTCCTACAAAGCCTCGATACAGCTTCTCCAAAACACAGCAGCCCAACAGTGAGGAAATTCAGGATGTGTGCTCACACTCAGGGGTGTTCAAACATTAACCTAAGTTTCACAACTGAAAATTCCAAATTGAAGTTTCCCTGATTATCAGAAATCAAGGTCTTATCCGGGCAGTGGCGGCACACACCTTTAATCCCAGCACTTGGGGGGCAGAGACAGGCTGATTTCTGAGTTCGAGACCAGCCTGGTCTACACAGTGAGTTCCAGGTCAGCCAGGGCTACACAGAGAAACCTGTCTCGAAACCACCCCCGTCCCTCCCCCCCTCCCAAAAAAAAGAAATCAAAGTCTTTTCTATTTTAGGCTCCCATTTAATTTGAGGAAGGACTTGAAATCAAAGCCATGGTTCTTAATTTTCTCCAGTGAGCTGACTGACCCTGCTTTAGACCACTGGGGTGGACCAACCAGCAATTGGTCTCCCTGACTTGCTGGTGGCTGACTTATTTCAAGGAATCATCCACAATGAAAAGCAGAGGCTGCTGGTCTTATCCTCACAGGTCTTAGGCCAGAGTCCTGAGGGTGTTAAGATTGGTTCAAGGACAGTAGGAAGCTATGGTCTCTCTGATGATGACCTAATGCTCAGAGAAAGAATTTGAATATGTGTCTAGACTTTAGAGCAAGGTGGCCTACTTGGAAGGCCCCAGCAGGGCGCAGCGGAGCATTTCCTTCAGAGGCCCAGACAGTGGATGGGTGGGGCGCTCTGGGCGGGGTCCTCGCAGCTGGTGGTGTTTGAAGCCTCCACGACCGCTGTGGGAGAGGGGCGGCCTGAAGAAGTTGGCAGCAGGCCTGGGGCAGGAAGGGGGAGGAAGGGGCCCCGTGTTCCCTGAACAGCCGCGACTGCAGCCCCAGCACGTAGCTCACTCTCTCAGCACTGGCAGTGGTGGGCCCTGCATCAACCAGGTTAACATAGGCTCAAGGGCAGTGCGGCCGCGCGGGGGCGGGGCGGCACTGGCTTCGGCTAAGGTTGTGTCGAGGACTGGAGCTCAGTAGTAGCAGGGTGAGGAGGTGGCTGGAGATTGCAATGCAAGCCCGGCCACCCGTGAACTCCTCTGCGATGGAGTGTGGCTCGATAATGTCTCGCCCTTAGGCGAGGTTGCCCGCATTCCCAACGGGCGGGGCGACCACAGGGTGCCCTCCCTAGCGTTGCCATCCTCGTGCCACCCACTGCTGCCTGCTCACAAAAGCTCCGGCACGGAAAGGCCCGGCAGGGTTCCCGCTGCCGGAGGCACGCGCCCCAGCCCTGCGCCGCTATACAGCGGCCCGCCACCCTCGGACGTATGCGTCTGCGCGCCCCGCGCCCGGCTCCAATTTCCGCCCTTCCTCTTGCAGGTCCAGGGAGCACGCCCACTGGCGCGCGCAGGTCCCGCGGCCCGTAGGGCCCTCTAGAGGCCCGGATTGGCCGGATAAAGTACTCAAGAGCCAATGGAGTTCGCGTCTGCCACTGGCCACGCCCCTCCTAAGTCGCGGGCGCGCGACCGCACCGGAGGGACGGTGCGCGCTCCAGGCTTCCCGCCCCCTTCGTGCGCGCTGCTCTCTGCGGCCGCAGCCGCCTGTAACCTGCGCCGCCAGGATGTGGCTGGGGGCTGACGTCGGGTCCAGATGTGGTCCCGGCCCCGCCCACCCCCGGGGCCGGTCCGCCCACACGGAGCCGCGGCGCGCACGGAGGCTGTCCCGCCTTCCACAATGCACGGTGGAACTGCGACCGCAACTTGGAGGGGTCGTGCTTAACGTCGCCGCTGCTCGACGTCCCTAAGACAGGCCGGCTCTGACGCCGCACGCGGACCCTCCTCACTGGAGCCCCTCATGCGCTCACCCTCCAGTGCCCGGCCAGGCGGACGCGGAGCCGCGCGGGTTACGGCAGAAGCGGCTACGCGCCCAGCCTAGCCCAGCCCAGCCGGAGAAGAGGGCGCGCCGCGCCCCCGCCCCCCGCCGCTCTCCGAGGCCGTGGGTGCGGATGCGCCGTTGACGACTCCTGCGAAAGCACCGCGCGCCCGAGCCCGCAGCATGGCAGCCGCCGCCTATGTGGACCACTTTGCCGCCGAGTGCCTCGTGTCCATGTCCAGCCGCGCAGTCGTGCACGAGCCGCGGGAAGGACCTGAACCCCGGCCCGAGGGCGCTGCCGCCGCCGCCCCCACTCTGCCCCGCGTTGACGAGCGCCGCGACGGCAAGGACAGCGCCTCGCTTTTCGTGGTGGCTCGGATCCTAGCGGACCTCAACCAGCAGGCGCCGGCTCCCGCCCCCGCGGAACGCAGAGAAGGGGCGGCTGCGCGCAAGGCGAGGACCCCCTGCCGCCTGCCGCCCGCGCCCCCTGCGCCGCCGCCCGGTCCAGAGCCCGCCTCCCCAGGACAAGCAGGCGCGCCGGCCGCGCCCCCGAGCCCCGCGTGGAGCGAGCCGGAGGCGGCATTGGAGCCAGAGCCGGGCCCCGCGGGGAGCGGCGAGCCTGGCCTCAGACAAAGGGGTCGGCGGGGCCGGAGCCGCGCGGACCTCGAGTCCCCGCAGAGGAAGCACAAGTGCCACTACGCGGGCTGCGAGAAAGTTTACGGGAAATCTTCACACCTCAAGGCGCACCTGAGAACTCACACAGGTCAGTGGGGCGGCCGGGACTCCCCGAACGCGCGGACTAGGGACTGGTTGGGACCGGCCACGCCCCCAGAGCTCGGGGCCCAGCTCAAAAGGGGCCGGGGGCGGGGAGCCATGAGCTGAGGGCGATCGCGGCCGCGCCCCTGTCCTGGCGCTCCGGCCTCGCGTGACGCTGGCCGTGGCGCTTGGAGCCGGCGCCCTCTCGGCGACCGCGCCCCCATCGGGCACGCCCCCTCCCGGGCTCTTGGGGCGGGGCCGCGGGGTTAGATGTCGTCATCCGGGCTGCGGGCGGCGCGGGCAGGTGCGCTGGAGGTGGTTTGGGGGGCGCGGGTGGCGCTCCCTTTTGGGGCGTAGGTGCTCCTGGAGCTGGAGTCTCGCCACCCCCTCCCCAGGCCTCCGGGCGCGCTCTGGCTTGGGAGGGGCCGTCCGGGGCGGGCGAAGTTCACGCGGGGACAGGGCTCCCTTCAGCCACTCGGCACATTCTTCGCTCTCTTCTTCCTGTAATTTTTCCAGGGCTCTAAGGTTTAATTTGTCGCAACCCGACCCAGCGGCGGCGCTGGCCGACGCAGGGGGCGGTCCCAGCCCTCGCTCCCCACCCCGCGGCTCTTTGTGGGAGCCCCAGCCCATCCGGCCGGCCGGGGCGCGCCCGGCCGCAGGGGGCTGCGTTGACCGGCTGTGCTTTCTCTAGGAAGGCGCGCTCGGCCCTCTGCCATTTCTGATCCAACTCTCACCTGCTCCTGGGCTGGGTGCAGGCAGGTGGCACCTGTACCGGGGCGGCCGGCCTGAGCCTGAAACCTGGGGTGGCGTGGGGTCACTCGATTCTGTGGTTTCCGGGCACAGCTTCCCAGCGCAGCTCTTGGTAGTTGATTCGTATCTGAAGATCCTACTCCCCCCCCTCCATTTTTGGTGTTAACACAAACATTTAGGGTTTTTTTTTTTTCCTTCTTTGAGCTCACGGAAACTCTTTCGTAACAGTTAACTCTTTTTACAGCTTTGAGGCAAGTTCACAGCAAAAATACTCAATTCCGTTACTTTGTTACCAGGGGCTGTCCTTTTTGTTGTTGCGAACAGTTAAGTGGCAGACCAAGAAGCTCATGACACTGAAGCGGTGGAGATTAGAGCTTTAGGCCTTTCTGCCTGTGTATTTGTTATGGAGCGAGCCCGATCTCTAAGGGGCGCGGGGGGATGGGGGGTGTCTCCGAACTTTCCCCCTAGAGGCGGGGGTGGGGTGGGGTCCCAGCCCTTTGCTGTGGTCCCTTAAACCACGTGACAGGTGGTGGGGTTGAGTGAAGACTGTCATCTTTCTGCATTCGGAGTTGAAATTAATGGTGTGTGAGCCTAGGAGGTGCTTGGGGTTTTTGTAGGGTTCCCAGTTCTGCTAGGGAAAGCCGCTGTCGGGGTGGGTGTGGCCGTGGGGGAGGAGCAGAGAGCTTGGTTTAGAACCTGATAGACCAAGAGTGCTGAGTTGGGGCTGGGGTGTTCGGCGAACAACTATCGGATTGAGAAATCTTGGTGCAGAATTCTCACCGTGGTTTCCCACTTGCAGCACTCGGTAGCCGATCTGGTGAAAAGCAGAGGGCTTGCCTGAGGGGAGGGGCTGGACGTCGTGGGCGGGTTGGGTCCAAGATGTTTTTCCTTGTTGGCTCGCTCCTCCCTTCAGTCTCAGTTGGCGTTTAGAAACGTTTGGGGGCGCTGGGGACCGCATCTTTCGTAATGGAAAGGGAGCCATACTCTTCGGAGCGCCAGGAAACTCAGCAGGTAGAAGAGGATAGTCAGCCTTCTTTTTAGTACCAATAGTGTGCTATACGGTCTGTTTTAAGAGTAGGTAATCGGTGCCACCCTTCATATGTGCTGAGATAGAGGGAGGCTGCACCTCTGGGGTGGTTGTAAGGTTCCGGGCCCTTTTGAGAGCGGGGTTAGGGATTCCTGTAGATGTCTAGGCTGCATCTTATTTGGTACCCAGGTGAGTCTGATGATGAGAACTGCCCATTTAAAATGCCTGCCCCTGGGTGGAATCTGGTTCTGCCTCTGATCCGGGAAGCCCAGGGAAGCCATTGCTAGACCTTGCAGCACTTAAATAACTCATGTTCGTAAGAGAGACAGGGCGTTTCTTGGGCACAGAAGGGAGAATCTAGCAAGGTGGTCCCAGGGAATGACTTAATCTTCTCCGGACTTCTGCGTAGGCCTTGGCTCTGGGGCAGTTTGGTTTGTAGATCATAGTAGGGCAGTGGCTGACTGAGGCCTTGCCATATCTACTCCACCCAAATATCCCCTTCTTGAATAATAGTTTCGTGGCAGGAGTGATTATTATCACCGCTAAGCCGGCAACTTTCCCAAGCCTCACTGTGGTTTGGTGGATTGTACCCTGGCCACCTGGAAAGCTGCAGGTAGGGTGCTGTTATGTTTAGTGCTTTTGGGAAGGCCAAGGGTCCCTAGCTGGGGCTTTCCTCTGGTATGGATGTCCTGCCTAAACAGCTGTTTGCAAAGAGCTCCCCCTCCTGCTTAGCTGCAAGGTGATGACCCCTCCCTTCCTAGTAGTCCCGTGGACCATTGCCTACATTTGTTCAGTAGTCAGTGTTACAGCAAATGGATAGAACAAAGAAATGTAGCAACCCAAGCCACTTGCTTATTTAATTGGAACGGCTCAGTCAGTATATGGGGAGTTTGCTGACCTTACTTTTGGAGGAGCACATTGTTTTGGAGGCTGGGGGATTTGAGGTGGAAATGTGAAGATGTTCAGAAGGCCTACTCCTTTGAGCAGAAAGACACCCCACCCCCCAACCCCCTCAAAATCTGGAGAGTCCTGCATGGCTGGTAGGCCCGCAGTGGAATGGTGGGTCATTCAGTTTTCAGATATCATGAATAGAATCCTCCTCTTTGTTCCCATAAAGAATTGTTTTCAAGCTAGGCAGTGGTGGTGCACGCCTTTAATCCCAGCACTCGGCAGAGGCAGGCGGATTTCTGAGTTCGAGGCCAGCTTGGTCTATAGAGTGAGTTCCAGGACAGCCAGGGCTATACAGAGAAACCCTGTCTCAAAAAACAAAAAACAACAAAAAATTGTTTTCAAAGTGGTTTTGTGCTGTTATCCTTTCAGCGCCTAAAGCTGAAATAGTTTCTTATATGCTGCCTGGGCTGGCTGCATTGTGTGTCTCAGGGCACCCTGAGGAAGGTAAGCCAGTGTTGGGCATAGACCTTCCCTGCAGCCAAGAGTGAGGTTTGTGGTCCCCTGCTCTTGTTTGGGACAAGAGATGGGAAGTAGAATGAGATTACCCTTGGCAGTTTTCTGCATTCATTTCCGAGGGTTAGCCTGTAAATTTATCATTCCCCACTAAGCAGGGATTTAATTCTTCATGGGATTCTTGGGCCATATATTTTAGCTTCCTCTTCCCAGTGTGCACACTGACCTCAGAGCCTCATACACTGCTGGCTTCTCTGCTCACTGGTAGGTACTCTCTGACATAGCTGCCCTTTGTCCAAGAGCATGCTATTCCAGTGGCTTCTAGCCCTATCTCAGCCATACTGTGAGTGGTCTTTTCTGAACCAGTAGCACAGAGAACTGTCTCCTAGATACCCATTACTACCTATGCCATGCATCTCTTTCTGTGTATTTACATGTCTGCATACTTGTGCGGTCACACTGACATTTAAGACATGCATGAGTAGGATTCTTTGCAGGGTTTGCTCCATGTGTTTACTTAAAGGAGACAGTACTCTTTGTGGTGTGAATCTTTTGCAGAATGGTTGGTCCTAGGGCCAGGCCATGACTTCTGCTCCCATTGAAAGCACAGTTGTGGGGCAGGATTTGGTTCTGCTGTTTCTACCTTGTAGGTGACTGTCATGATGCAGGGGAGCTGGTGACTCTGTAGAGATCTGGTGACATTATTGTACTGTCTATGAGCTGATTATAGTACACATGGGGCCTGTTGGCCTGAAAGACAAGGAACCAGCTGCACTTCTTGGTCTTCCCTGGGTGGAGGGACTTACTGTCTTTCAAAAGAATTTTTATGTCTAGTTCTTCTTTTGCTGCTGTAGAGATTTAGAATCTAGTCCAACACTGGACTGTTTGGATCAGGCTTACACACACACACAACTCTAACTAACTCTCCCTCTCCCTCTCCCTCTCCCTCTCCCTCTCCCTCTCCCTCTCCCTCTTTCCCCCTGCCTGCTCTCCTGGTTTCCTTAGCTCTGGTTTTTCCAGGCCTTTGGAAATGTTCACTCAGGGTTCAGTCCCTATGACAGTCAAATGTGCTTTCCCTGCACAGAGGCCACTTGCCTGACCAGGGCCTGGGATGTGCTTACAGGCAAGAGTAAGTCATAGGCTAGAGGTTACTCCAGAAGAGGCCTCGGATATGGGGTATGCAGTGCTGGGGAGCCCTTCAGAGAAGGGCCTTGCTGGTGGGCATCAAAATGCCTTGTGACAGCCTTTCTATCCTCAGGTCCTGCTTGTTCCTGATAACTACATAACTTTTGCCCTGTGGTTATTTGCTTCTTGGTAGCAAAGCAAAGGGGCAAGGTAAATTAGATCCCAAAGCTGTTAAAGATGAGGAAGGAAACAAGCAGTTAAGATACTTACACACACACTTGTGTATGCGTGTGCATTTAAATATAGATCCAAAGACACCCAAGGAGCACAGTGGGATGCACTTGGTGCTGTCTGTGGAAGGCACACCGTCCTTGTGTCCAGCCGTCCTCAGCCTGCATCAGAGACCCTGTATAATCCAACATTCCTCACAGAGATTTTCAGATAGCAGTGCTTTATTTAAAGTGTATACAGTTTTGAAATGTAAATATCTGATATGTAAGATATCTGATGTGTGACCTTTGTGGGAGTTACCACCCACAGATTGAGAACCACTGATCCAGAATGATAGGGGTACACTCTCAACCACATCCCTAACACTCCCAAACTGCATGCTTGATGTTAGGCATCTCTGTACTTTTTCAGGAGGACCTAGGATATAGGGTTTGTTTGTGTTTGTGGTACTGGGGAATCAAACCTAAGTAGGCATGGTAGTCAAGTATTCTATCACTGCACTGCATCCCCAATACTTTTTTAGTTTATGTCAAGGCAAGATCTTCCCATATGGCCATGGGTGACATTCAGCTTTTGGTCAGCTGTCTGAGTAGCTGGGATTTCAGGAGTATGCAACCATGTCTGACAGAACTAGTGAAATAACTCATTTCAAATAAGGAAATTAAGGTTCAGATGGGTTAAGAAATGGGCTGGAGAAATGACTCAGTGATTCAGAGCACTGACTGCTCTTTCAAAGGTGCTGAGTTTAATTCCCAGCAACCACATAGTGGCTCACAACCATTTGTCATGGGTTCCGATGCCCTCTTCTGGTAGGTCTGAAGACATCCACAGTGTTTTCATATTTAAAAAAAAAAAAAAAAAAACAAACTTAAAAAAAAAATGCCCACACTGCAAGTGAGGGTGCATCCAGGGTTTGTAGTGTGGGCTGTGCGCTTCTGAGGCACAGCACAAGTGTTACCTGCCATGTGCTCCTTGACCATTGCTCTTGGACCAGCATTGTGTGTGACACAGGTGAGTAAGGCACTCGTCTCCCCCACATTTGTATGATGGCTGCAAGTGCTTAGGGGTTGAGCAGTTGATGCTATGCCATGCTTTGCTCCCTTACTCTATCTTTTTCCTGCCCAGGCTCTTGAAATATTATATGTGCTGTCAGTGTTAAGTTTTTGTAAGGAGTTGCAAAATTCCCACCCAGGATCTATCTAGACAAGGAATCCTCTGCTTCCTTGAGTCTAGAACAGTGTGTCATTTGAGAAATTGACATTTAAGAGAAGTTTATTTAGACATATTTATTTTATTTATTTAGATATATTTGTTTTGCTTGCGTGAATGTTGTGTACAATGTGCATGCCTGATGTCTAAGGAGGTCAAAAGAGAGCACCAGATCCTTTGGAACTAGAGTTACTGGTTGTGAGCCATCGTGTGTTCTGGGAACTGAACCCAGGTCTTCTGTAAGAGCAACAAATGCTCTTAACTACTCCAGGGAAAAGATGTCCACTGGTTCCCTTGCTGGATCACACAGTTAGGATGGTTCTGTTGAGTCTCTATTGAACAGGGGATGTTTTTCGTACTACTGATAAGCCTGTGGCTAATGCCCGGAGACTGGCCACCTGCCTTGTGCTCATGCCCTTGTATCCCCCGTTGGTTTCTTTACCACCTTCTAACATCCTTGACTGAACAAGTGTGGGAGGTTTGGGGTCTCCGCTTTCCATGGCTTTAAAGTCAACAGGGTATCCTGAAGGAACATTAGGCATTCTCCCCTCCCCCCAAGCAAATACACCAGAGCATTACTCAGAATGAAAGTGCTTCAGGGTACATTTGTAGCCAGCTCAGAAGGTAATTGGTATCATTCTTGGCCAGACCTCCAGTATCCCCACTTGACTTGCTCTTGTGTCTGGATGGTTCTTATCATCAGAACCTGTAAGGACTTGGTGAGAGAGACTACTTACTTTCAAGAAAACAGAACCCTCCAGTGCCCACTGAGTCTGTGGCCTTTGTTTACTTGCTTTTGTTTTACAGTCTTAAATGGGATTTTTCTCAAGAAATCAGCTTCTCTTCAAAGTAGAATGTAAAGGCTTGGTAGTTTAGAAGTTGGCTGTGCCCTTTGAGCAGGTTTGGGGTGATAAAGCAGCTGCCACCCAGTCCCTAGACACAAGAGTGTAGAAGGATGCAACCATTGTCATAGACCAGTGTAATGGGGACCTGAACGTCAACTATTGAGTCTTCCTAGCAGGAATAGATTGGGTATAATAAGATACTTGTTGGAAGCCAGAATAATGATCATTCAAGCAAAAGCTCTGCCTTTATTCTTTGAATGTTTGTCTACATACATGTAAACACACATACACTTATACATGTTGTGAAAATTTGAATGGTAAATGTCCCCCATACTCTCTGACATTTGAATACTTGGTCCTGAGTTAGTGCCATTTGAAGAGACTTAGGGGGTGTGGCCTTGGTAGGGAAGTATGTCACTGGGGGTGGGGCTTTGAGAGTTTAAAGACAGGCACCATTTTGAGTTTACTTACTTGGCTTCCTGTTTGTGGTTTGAGGTGTGAGCCCTCTGGGCTCAGCTTCCAGCTTCAGCCACCATGTCTGCTACCTTCTGTCCCCACCATTATGGAACCTAATCCTCTGGAAATATAACCCTAAATAAATTCATCCTTCTTTTTTTCTTTTCTTTTCTTTTCTTTTCTTTTCTTTTCTTTTCTTTTCTTTTCTTTTCTTTTCTTTCTTTCTTTCTTTCTTTCTTCTTTCTTTCTTTGAGACAGGGTTTCTCTGTATAGCTTTGGCTGTCCTGGAACTCACTCCGTAGACCAGGCTGGCCTCAAACTCAGAAATCTGCCTGCCTCTGCCTCCCTAGTGCTGGGATTAAAGGTGTGTGCCACCACTGCCCAGCTAAATTCATTCGTCTAAAAGGTGCCTTGCTTGTGGTGTTTTATTACAATAGAAACTCTAAGACACGTAAATGTAGTGTCTGTGCCAGGCATTCAAAGCTAGAGTATGCTGGTTATGTGGATACTCTGCTTTCTTCTTCTGAGTTACATTTAGGGTGCACCCACAGCCCTAATAACTGTGGATGAGCTTTTTATGAGTCTTGCTTTTGGTAGTGGTACAGGGTTCCCTTACTTGGAGATAGGACTGTGTGGTAGAGAGGTGTCCATCTGCCTAATCTGTCCTGATTTGATTTTTTTTCTTTGCCTAGATGGATCAATCTATTGAGAGGGTCTTGCTATTTAGCCAGCCAGCCAGCCAGCCTGCCTGCCTGCCTGCCTGCCTATCTATCTATCTATCTATCTATCTATCTGAATGGGTCTTGCTATTTAGCTTGGGCTTGCCCTGAATTCAGGCTTCTCCTGAGTGCTGGTGTCCATGTCCATCTCTCTCTGACTTATAATATCTGGCTGTTGTGTCTTCTGTCCTTCCAGTATCACTCCTGAAGAAGGGCTGGGTATGAGCACTGTGTGGGTGTGTGTGCTGGTGTGTGCACATGTGTATGTATGGTATACATGCACATTTGGTGGAACCATGGCATGATATAGTCTAGACAAGCTCCTCCTTTGCAGCATTGTTACAAACTAACCAAACCAAGAGCATACATACTTCCAGAGAAATTTTCCCTTGGGGATGGGGTTGGGCATCTGTTTATTGTGTTCTCTCTCTCTCTCTCTCTCTCTCTCTCTTTGAACACAAAAATACTTACTAACCAGGAACTTGGCCACACTCCGGTGGCCATTGGCCAGTCTGTCCCAAGGTGACCTGTTTAGAAAAGCCCCGAGGCTTGAAACCCTAGATTAAATGTCCTTGTACTTCTGCCACATGGGTGTGGGGGGCAGGGCTGACTTATCTCCTTGGAGCCAGACAGAGGGTGCATCTTGGAAGAGCAAGACACTTATCAGGTCTCCGTTGTGTGGCTCAGTATAGAACGTTTTCAGGGTGAGACTCTGTTTAATCCCCAAGTAAAAAAAGCCACTTGCCAAAGAGTCAGTGGCTCAATGCCTTCCCTGGATTCCTATCTTGAGGGGACTTCTAAAGGTAGAGCTTTGGCACTGGTTGATCTGTGGAAGTAAGTTTGACTGCAGCCAGAGACTTCACAGAGGGTCACCTTGCCCCAACCACGTAGATAGCACACGTCAAGTTGAGGCCCAAAATAGGGCTCCCTTTTTGCTTTTTTGGAGAGCCAGTAGTTAACCTTTCTGGGTTTGTGGTCCTTGCCAGGTCTATCTCTTTTTTTATAGTGAGGAGAACCTTTGAATACAGCAGCAACCCTCAGGTTTGTGGGACTGAGAGGTCCTTGGGTTTCATATGTGGAATCCCAAGGTAGATGAGCTTTTCTCATGGGGACTGGGATCCTTGATAGGGAAGGGTCCAGCTTCTGCAAGGAACAGGTCTTCTGAGAAGTTCTCTAGGTATGCAGGTAGATTTGGGAAATCCCAAGAGTCATTTTTCAGTCACACCAGAGTATGTGTCTGGCCTGCAATAGCAGCAGAATATCCTACTGCTGTGAATTCCTTCTCTGACCCCTATTGTTCTTAACTGTAAAAAAGAGAACAGGACTGGGAAATGGCTCACTTGATAGAGTGCCTGCCACCCTAAGTAAGAGGTCCCCAGTGTGAAAAGCTGTGTAGGCAGCCTGGGCCTGTAATCCCAACCCTTCCTAGCTGGGGAAGGGGTGGGGGATGGGTGTAGGGCCGGGAGAACCCCTGAAGCTCATTGGCTGACCAGCCTAGCTGAATCAATGAGCTTCAGGTTCAATGAGAGACTGTCTGAAAAAATAAAAGTGGGAAGTATCAACCAATATCAACAACCTTGGATCTCCACAAATACCCATGAACACACACACACACACACACACACACACACACACACAGAAGGGGGGGAGGACTGGGGAAGAAAATGAACAAAGGAAGCTTGCTTGGCTTGGGAAGTGCTAGGAAAGAGGACCTGGAGGAGACTCGTACCCATAGACCAAACTCTTGGGGGTTATTGGAGGTGCACAGAGGTGTGTGCTCAGAAGATTGGCCTGGAGTTGTGTGAAAGGTTAGGCTGCTCTCCAGGCTATTGGCTGGGGAGCTACTCAAAGCACTATCTGGCTCTTGTTTCACTCAAGCCTACTTAGAGGTGGGTACCAGGGGTGAACCTGGGCTTCTTTCCAACCACAAGCCCCAGACATGTTGTTTGAACAAGGGTAGTGAGATTAAGTTAATCATATAGTGGCCAGTCACATGGAAATGTGTTGACTATAATGTCTAGTCCTTAGCAGGCTCTCCATTGTCTTGGTCCATGCCTCTCCAGTCTCCTTGCACTCAGGACCCCACCCCACCGCCTTGGTTTGCTTAGTGGTGATGGCACCTACATGGTTCTCCCATGCGCCTCTCCTGCCGGGTTTGCTGAGTGACTTGTAACACGCAGATGGTCTTTGGAACCCTCAGATTGCCTCAGACTCTCTGATATTCTCAGGAAGGTTTTCTCTGATCTGCTCTTTTTGACTATCAGCCCATGACAGCACCTGGGATACACAAGGGACTTTGAGCTATCATCTTTTCCAGAGTGTGCCCCCCCACCCCCCCGGGCTAGTTGGCCTGATACAACACTGTCTTCTGTGTGAGCCCTGGGCTTTGCAGAGTGTCCATATGTCAAGGCCGTGTGCCTGGCAGGCTTTGTGGAGGGATGTGGCTCTCTCAGAGAGAACAGTCAGGGTGTTTCCCACAGTGGCATGGTTCTGCCATGTTAGCAGTCAGAAAGCTGGTTTTCCGAACTGCCAGGCCTGCAAGACTAGGTTCTGATGCAGCCTGTCCCTTGGGTAGGCATTTTGCTTTGGATAATTGTTACCACTCTTCAGTTCACACTCTAGCTTTTGAAAAACAATAGCCTTTATTTTCCCGATCCCATTCTTCTTCTCTGTCATCATAATAAGTAGTATTCCATTACTAGAGATTGAATCCCAGGTTTTATGTATGCTAGGCAAGTACTTTGTCCCTTGAGCCCCAGCTATTTTCCTCAGTCAGTAATCTCATTAAATTGCCTAGGCTGCACTGGAACTTGGGGTCTTCTGCCCCAGCCTCTCGAAAAGCTAGAATTATTGGCCTTCACTCCCACATCTGGCTCTTGGCCTGAATTATGATCCAGTGTTTTGAACTCATTTGTCTAGTTAACTGTGGAGCTCAGCTTGGAAGAGTTTATGTAGGTGTGTATGGATGTGTGCCCATATGTACATGTATGCATAGGTGCCTTTGTATACATGCGCATCTATGAGCCATTAAGCAAACACATAAGACAGTTGCTCCCTTGGATGGAAGCAAGCCATAAGATGTCCTGTAGGTATACAGGCTGTAGCAGAAGTGTTTGTTTCTGTGGCACCATGAACCCTTCAGAAAGCCTGATGCCCTGCAAGAGGGGAACAGGAGAGGGAGTAGTGTGATTGGTGCTGGCTGAACAGACAGGACTGGCTTCAGAATGTAGAGGAGGACCTGTAGTTGAGCACGAGGGAATTTGTTCTCCCTTCCTTCAGGCCTCCTCACAGACTAGGATCTTGGATAGGATCTGAGTGTGGGCATGGGTTGTCCAGCGGAGGGTGCCGTCTGGGCACATCCACCCTTAATTTCTTTCCTCCTTGTACTTTGGACCTAAGCTGGTTCTAACTTGCCTTCAGTGGTTTCCAACCCTCAAGGGACCGAGTACAGGGGCCGAATGAGGGAAGGAGGATGTAGGGCCTCTCCTTTGTGCTATAGATGGCTGTGCTGGGAATACAACTAAATATCCATGAGGGAAGCTGTGGCTTCCCCCTTCCGTTCTCTGGGGACACCCTGGCACCTAACCTGTGTGGTGTTGGGGAGGAGGTGGCTTAGTTGGCTGTTCCTGATCCCAGCCAGGGTCCTCCTACACAGCAGAACTGGAGGTAAATACTGAGTTGCCTTGACAACCAAGCTGAGTCTGGGCTCCAAGTGCTCCTTGGCTTGAGAAGCTTTCATTGTCTCAAGTTTCTAAGATGGGTTTCTATTTTGATTTTTTTTTTTTTTTTTTAATTAGCTAGTATGACTAAGATTGCAAAATGCCTGACCTGGTTCCCGTAATTTCTTAATAAACATTTATATTCCTTTTATAGGAGGGACATTTCTGTGATTCATTGACTTTTTCTTTTAGGTTGGTGAGGCAGGGTGGGGGCAGCACAGAGGGCACCCCACTGCCGACAGCTGGCACAGTGTAGGCTTCAGAGTACTGGCTGAGGGCCAGAGGCTGGGAGTGCTTACGTAAACACCACACCAGGATTTATTGGCTTTGAGGCTGATTAAGTTCCATGGAAAATTTTTGGGAGCTGCTCCTCTTCTAGAGTGCTCAGATGCCCATACGTGGAGCTTCCAGAGCCTGGGGGCCACCCACCTTCCTGCCCAGAGCCAGTCTTCCTGGAGGAGTCTAGGGTGTGAACTGGTTTTACACCTCAGCCATGCCAGTGAGGATTATGTTTGCTGTTAAACCCTAACTGCTATTGCAGACAGCCTGGCAGACTGGGTCAGCTGCATCTGGCCAGGCTCTCCTGCCCACATGCCTGGCTGCTGATGGGAATGTCCCTGTGGGAATGGCCAGCCCATGAGTGGACTCAGCAGCAGGTTCCCAGGGCCTCCTTTTTTGCCAGGGTCTCTTCTCTGTCTTTCTGTTGGTCACCTTATCTATCCTTGCCCCAACAAAGAACCTGGTTAGTAAGCAGGGAATCTGATTCATTCATTTTCTGACCAGTAATGCTGGTCTAGGTCACCTGGTGGATGGTTTATCCATTGAGGCTCCACTTATGGTTGTACAGGGTCAGCCTCGTGGTTTATGCATGTCAAGGGAGCTGGATTGTTTTATGGGCTGTTTATTCCATTTTTAGTGTGGACCTTCCAGGAAAGCAATTCTTCAGTAGCCTGTTAGAGTTGCCATGTGTGGCAGGCCCCCAACCCAGCACCAAAGGAATGTCCAGATTTGATGTACTGATTTCACATTCAGGGCTGGTTTTGCTTCCCTCAGTGTAAACATTCCAGCTCAGCCTGCTTTCGCTAGGGAGCAGTAGCTAGCCCTCAGCAAGAGGCCTGGCCTAGCCCCTGAGTAGCAGGCTGCCTGGTGTCTCCATCACTGAGAATGCCTTTCCATTCCACTCTGTGTAGCTTAGACATGGTCCTACTAATATGACCAAGGGTCATCTTGTGAAGAATGTTTGCAGAATTGAGGTTTTTGGGTTTTTTTGTTTTTCAGAATTTATTTCATAGTGTTAAAAAAACAACTAGAGTTTTTGTTGTTGTTGTTTTGTTTTGTTGGTTTTTTGAGACAGGGTTTCTCTGTATAGCCCTAGATGTCCTGGAACTCACTCTGTAGACCAGACTGGCCTCGAACTCAGAAATCTGCCTGCCTCTGCCTCCCAAGTGCTAGGATTAAAGGCGTGCGCCACCACTGCCCGGCTTTAGCACCCTTCTTTAAAGACCTCTCCGTGCTTCATTTTTTTTAAAAAGTTGCTTTTACATCTACTTGTTTGTGTGTGTGCATGCGCACGTGCTCATTCTACAGTATACACCATGAAGGGCAGAGGACAGCTGGGGGATTCAGTTCTCTCTACCATGTGGGTTCCAGAAATCCAGTTCGGCTCACCAGGCTTGGCAATGGGTGTCCTTACCCACTATGCCATTTTGCTTTGAGGAATGCATTCTATTTGGCAAGAACTTACTGTGTAAACAAAGATAAAATAGCTTATTAATAAGGGAGGCTAGGCCTTGAAGTACAAGTGTGCTGAACACCACCCTGAGTTTTCATTCTTAGTTCCGGTATGTCTGGTCATGATGACCTCTGAAGAGCAGAAGAGAAAACGACTCAAACATCCAAGAGGGTTTGTGCCTAGGCATGCCCCCTGCGGCCCCCACCTCCACCCCCAACCCCAACCCCAGTGCCTGCGTGCATGTGTGTGCTCGTGGATGTAGCCTGATAAAACAGAATTTGTTCATGTACTGAAGGGGTTTTTTTTTTTGGCTTTTTGTTTTTTGTTTTTTTTTTTTTAAATCAGGATTTCTGAGTATAACCAGCCATGGCTGTCCAGGACTCCCTTTGTAGACCTGGCTGGCCTTGATCTCATAGAAATCTGTCTCTGCCTCTTGAGTGCTGGGACTAAGGCATGCACCACCACTCCTCAAATTGTCCTTAAGTTTTTAATGTGTGTAAGTATTTTGCCTGTAAGTTCACCATGTGAGTGCAGTACCTTTGAAGGCCAAAAGAGAGCTTCAGATCCCCTAGAACTGGAGTTACAAACAGTTGTGAGCTATCATAGCAGTGTTGGGAACTGAACTGAACCGAACCATCTCTTCAGTCAAGTCCTACAGTTTTGCTCATGGTTGCCTAGATGTTTTTGCTGCTTGTCATGCCCCTAGACCCCTCATGATCTTCTCTGAAGGACCTAACTATAGCAGTAAGAACTGCAAGCTTCCATGAGCATACTCAGATTGCTATGGAGACCTCGTTGCTGGTATTGAGCTGTGCTCAGATTAGGGAATGGCAGCTCCATCTCAGGTACAACTCTTGTTTCTAGGTAACCAAGACCTCCCAAGTTCAGCAAATTGTATTCAGCTGGACCAATTTATCAGGAGCAGATGAACTGAAACCTCAAGGTGAAAGGCTTGGATAAGGCTTGGTGGGCTGACGGCCAGTAACCCACACCATGTCTGTAGTTTTGGACAGTTTCATAGGAGGAGGCAGCAATGCCAGCCTTGCAAAGTGTCTCCACCCAAAGAGAAACAGTCCTGCGTCCAGGTGTGCTCTGGGCTATACTTTCCAGAAGTCTTGAGTAAGATTGTTAGCCTGTTCTTCAGGGAAACTAGCACCCTCCAGGTGTCCTGGCCAGTTTTGTACCCTCACAGTCCGATGGCGCAGAAATGCTGTTTGTAGAAACATACCCAGTATTTCTGTGGACTCCTGGGGCAGGCCTACTGTCAGTGCATGGGCATGAGTGGCATAGGGAGCCTGTCAGGACACAGGTGACAGGTTGCTCTATCTGTGGCCTCCCTGGGCTACTCTGGTTTCAGCGGGCTTTCATTTTTTTCAGAAGTAATTGCTTTTGCCAGCTTTAGCCACCAACCCCCATGCCTCCCTCCCCCATGCTCTCCCACCCCATGTTTTATTTTCTTTGGGGAGCAGCATCTCTATTTACAAATACAACAATTGTTTCCTAAAGGGAAGCCTGGAAGCATTTCTGAGGTTGGCTCCTCAGCCGTGAACCACCCTTTCTTACCTCTTTACTGTCATCTCGTGAAAACGCTTCCTGTGTGGTCTGAGGTGAACATGTTGACTGATTATAAATAAGAACATGGCCTGCCTTTCTCCTTGTATCTGATTGCTCTAGAGGATGCCTAAGAATGTTGCCACTGTGGAGAGCCCATTTGTTGGGCAGAGGAGGGGGACTTGTTTTTGGGACATGAGGTGGCCTTGGCCTTCTGTACTGCCCAGTCCCCTTTGCTTAGACAGAGTATGATACTGCCATGCATTTCTGTGTCCTGTTCCTGTGGTCTTTAGAACAGTCTCCTCTTTTTTGGGGGGGGTGGGGTAGGTCTGAGCTCCTTTAGGGGCTGCTGTACCCTGTACAGCACCTACTGCTTAGGCGTCTACTCAGCCCCACCCCGGGAGAACCAATGGCAAAGACATTTGGAAGTCCTGAAGACCATGGAGTAGGAAGAAAAGCAAAGCTTGGGGGCTGTTAGAACAGATGTAGATGTGTACGGGATGCACTCTGTGTCCCAGGAAGCCTACCATATCTGCCCATGTACTTACTGTGTGTACCTGGACCATGTGCTGTTCTAGGACTTGCCTCCATCTTTGTGCCTAGCAGTAAGGAAAATGGGAAGACATGAAGACCAGTAGGGATTTCTGTGAAGACCATTGGAGTCTAGTGCTTATTTGTTCATGAGCCTCCACCCTGGTCTGTCGAAACTCAATCTACATTTCATTGGTAAGAGACAGTTTACAACTACAGAAAATGGCCTGGGAACTTTTTTTCTTTTACTTCAATGGCTAAGAGTTAGGCTCAGGCTCTGCTGTCATGCCATGTAGGACAGCAGAATGACCCTGCACCTCCCTCCAGAGATTCCACTAAAGGTTTTCCTAGAGAGGCCTGAGTGGGTAGCTTGCAGGTACCCTTGGCTTCAGTACATAGAATTAGTCAATCTAGCCTCCTTAGTAGGCTTGGGAGGTGCTGAGGCTAGTCATCTTGGGAATGGTTTCTTTATTTTATTTTTTTATTTTTATTTTTATTTTTTTTGGTTTTTCGAGATAGGGTTTTTCTCTGCGTAACCCTGCCTGTCCTGGAACTCACTCTGTAGCCCAGGCTGGCCTGGAACTCAGAAATCTGCCTGCCTCTGCCTCCAGAGTGCTGGGATTAAAGGCGTGTGCCACCACTGCCCGGCTGGGAATGGTTTCTTATCCAGCCCTCTTAGCCTGTGAGTTGCTTGTGTTTGGCTGGTTCCCCTCTCCTCCTCTATGTGAGGTGGCTTGCTTTGCCTTCAAAGACCTGTGAGCCACATGTTGCTTTGGCTGGTACTGATCGGTGCTCAGTGAATAAAGTACTGTGTATAAAAAGCCTGGCTTTCAAGGATGCCTTCGACTTGGAGAATCTTCCTCAGCCTCAGGACACACTCCCAGCAATACCACTCCTTGTGGGCACTTGATAGTAGTGGCCTTGTTTTTGCCTATTGCCTGTGGGAGGGGAGGCCTAATTCACTTAGGAGTTGACCCTCAGCTGTCTCTGCCTGGCTCTTCTTATTTATTTAACTTTTTACTTAGGGTTTTTTTTTTTTTTTTTTTAGACTTATTGTATATAAGTACACTGTAGCTGTCTTCAGACACACCAGAAGAGGGCATCAGATCTCATTACAGATGGTTGTGGGCCACCGTATGGTTGCTGGGATTTGAACTCATGACCTCTATAAGAGCAGTCAGTGCACTTAACCACTGAGCCATCTCTCCAGCCCTACTTAGGTTTTTTAAATTTTATGTATTTTGATAATAGTCCTCCCAGATCCTCCCTACTTCCCTTTATGTTATCTCCCACCTTTATGTTATCTCTCTCTGTCAAGAACTGAATCCAAACAATGAACTCAAAGAGACTGTTAGCATGCGTAAGACCTGCACAGTTTCAAACCAGACAAAATCCCAGCATGGATACAACTGGATACAAAATTTCACTCCTAATAAAGAAGCTTCTGCAATTGATACTTGCTGGTAAAGGGAATTATTAAAAGGTCCCCCTTTCCAGCAGTGAAGTATCACTGGATACATCAACCACACTCCAGGGAGGCCCCATGCTCAGGAGCAGTTGACTAACTCAAAATAGTCCATGAATTTTTAGGGGGCACTTTTTTGTTGTTGTTCAGCTTGGTTCTCTTCTCATACAGTCCCATGGTCAAGTGGCCATGGTATTGTAAGGTATTACAGGGCCCTCCTTGTTCTTGATGTATAGGGAAAGGCTAGGTGGAGTAGAGATAGAGAAGCCCTAGGTAACCGAGAAGAGGCTGAGGTCCCAGCTTGGAGCCTCTCAGTGTCCTCCTTCTGCCCATGATGCTTCAAGGAAGTTCAGGATGGTTGTTGGGCTGGGCTCTGTGTGAACTGTGGATGTATGAGGCTTGTGATTGTGGAAGTCTGTTTTCTGGTAGAGTTAAGGTTTGAATGCTGCAGGCCCAGAAGGCTATCTTCGGCCTGTAAGGGATGGCAGCCGTTTGCCCAAGGTCCTAGAATGCAGCTTCTAACACATAACTACATCTCTCCATAGATCTGTGACATTTGGTCACATAAAAAAGGGTCACACTCCCAAGCCCCTTTTCAGGTAGGCATGGCCACGTAGCCCCAAGCCATCCGGGTGTTAATGAGACACCTAGAGACTTAGCCATGCCCCTTCCCAGTTACTGTTTCTACCTTGCCCTTTCCGGAGGTCTCAGGGTACGCTCTCATACACGATACTCTCCGCAGTGACAATAAACACCTTCCTTAGAACTATGGACTGTCTCTATTCATCTTGATCCCCCGTGGGAAGCGAGGGATCCGGCCTTCGATTAAGGAGCTGTGCCTAACCTCTCAGTGCTTTCAGACAGCACCCATTTACTCAAGCCAAAGCAGCTAGCCATCGCCCAAGCCACTGCGGGGAGGGGGGGAGGGGGGGAGACGACACACCACCTGTGTCCTGCAGCCCCATTTGTTTCCAGCTCTCCGAGGCCTCCGGTGGCATCCGAGATGCCCAAAGCCTGGGAACTCCAGAGCAGGCTGTGTCTCTGCAGAGGCCTCTCACACAGCCTGACCAGCCCAGAGGACTGTGGAAGAGTGCACAGTCACTTCCCGAGCGTCCCGTCCCTCCCAGAGCCACAGTGCTCGGGCAGACACGTGGGACTTCACTCTCCACTGCACTGGTTTGTTCCCACACTTTCCAACTCCTTCTGTTCCTTCTGCTGAGTTTGTCCTATATCCTGGGAGAAGCCCTGGGCTTGGGGAAAGAGCTGATGGGTAGGGTCAAGGGTATAAAGTAGAGAAAGGGGTCAGGGCAGTTCTGACCAATGACAGGTGCTGAATCTGACTGTGCATAAGTGCGTTTGTGGGGTATGCCTGGGAAGTGCTGGGCAAGGGACACTGGGTTCTTCTCCTTGTTCCCTGAATGTTGTGAGAGCCCTGGCGCTCTGGTTTTCTGTCCTAAGGACTGGAATACCCAAGGGCACTTCTGGCCCTCTTGGCCAGCCTCCTAGGGGCCTCCCTCTTCCTGGAGTGACTTTGGTATACTTGAAGGCAAGCATGGGGTAGGGGTTGTCACCAGATCATATCCTGAGACTGAAAGTCCTTCAGTGAGTATGTGTTGTGGACATGGGGATGAGCTGTTCTGGGGCCTCTTGGCCCCACACTGTGGCACCTTTCTTACCACACTGGGTTCTGATGTGCCCAAATGAGTAGACCTCATCTGTTGAGCATGTGCTTTGAGCCGAGAGCCATCACCACTGTTGTGATGCAGGAGACCAGGGCAGCTGTGCCTACTGCGCTCACTCTGTGGTAGAACTGACCACTCTGCTGTGTAGCCTGCTTCATGTGCACCTGCGCACCCTGGCATGAACACTCCATACACTGCCAACCATGTGAAATCGTATTTGCCCAGTGGTCCAGAGAAGACACCTGATAACCCACAGGAGAGGGAGGATTCCAGTTGCTCTCCTGCCCACCACTAAGTGCCCCGTGGGTACAGTGAGCAGCTGCTGGTTGGATATGTATGCCCTGTTCTTGTTCTAAAGGAGGAGAGTGGGAGTTCAGCCAGAGTGCACTGTGAGCCTGTATGCTCAATACTGGCCAGGCCTCACAGTGGTTCCGCACAAACACCAAGGTGCATTCCCACACTGCTCTGAGAAATGCACCCTGAAATAAACAGGTTTTTTTCCCGTCTAGTCTTGTCTCCTAAGAGTCCAGAAGTTTACCCTCCACAGTGGGCACCTTACCCTTGC
This sequence comes from Rhynchomys soricoides, assembly GCA_019843965.1. Lineage (NCBI taxonomy): Eukaryota > Metazoa > Chordata > Mammalia > Rodentia > Muridae > Rhynchomys > Rhynchomys soricoides. The sequence goes on along the minus strand of JADRCH010000016.1, from coordinate 2,268,849 downwards.
CCATCCTGGACTTGCTTTCCTTATCTTGGCTCCTCCCCCAATCCCTTAATGATATGTATATTCTCCCCAGACCCCGGCTTCCTGTGCAGTGAGAAGCGCCAGGCCATTCTCCTCCCCGCTGTCCACCTGTGATCCTGGCCTCTGCACTAGGTTCAGGGCACCCTTGTTTGTTGCAAGCTTGCTCTAGTATAGGGCCACAGTTTAATTCTGTATCTTATCCTGTTAAAGGATATCTATCACCTTCATCACGAGGAAGGGACAAAAATGCTACCTACCCTTGATATCTTTCAGTTTCTACATAGAAGGTCTTCTGAAGTATTCTGGGTATTCTGAGGCCATATATAGGATTCTGTGTGGTCTGGCCAGTACATCCCAATGGCCATCCTGGTGGCTACTCTCACCCCACCCTTGTGTGCCAGCAGTTCAGAAAGGGTCTGGGGAGGTGCATTTAAGGCCTTTTAGGCTCCAAGGAAAGAGGCATCCTAGGGCCCAGGGCTTGGGGAGGCTGCAGTAGGAATAGAATAGCCTATGCCACTAGACAGGCCTGGGTGGGATCTTAGTCCTGTCCCTGGGCCTGTGACAGCACACAACAAGCTCAACAGGTAGGAGGACGTAAGGGCTTGAGAAATTAGGAGCTCTGTTGGGATGTGGATGGTCTCTAGGCTTCAGCCGGTATCCTCAGAGAGCTCTGTCAGCAGAACTGGCCCTGTGAGGAAGAGGCTTCTTTATGCACCCTGGGAACTACCGGGGCATACCAAAGCTACCTACTTTTGTGAGACCCCTGGACTAGTGCCCTATGGGAATTGCTGTTACATGTGACTGTGGAATGAGGGAAGAGAGTTTTGCTAGAGTTAGAAACAAGGTTCAGCCCCCAGAGATAAACAGACTGAGAGTACAAGGCCAGGGGAGCTGCCTTGGCATTTTGAGTTGAGGGTGACAATGTGGAGGGAGTGGTAGGCCATTTATAACAGGGTGTACATTTGTAGGTCTACAAGGACTCTGAGGAGACTGGCCATGCACAGTACCTTGACCCTGGTGGTATGTGATCCTGGTCTTGTGGGTTAAGTGAGAACATCTGAGAGACAGAGACCTGAAGCAGACTTCCACCAGCACAGAAGGCCGAGGTGGGGCAGGCAGATGACAGCAAGGGAAGAAGTGGCCACATGCATTTGTGATCACCATTCAAGGGTATCCTGAAGGACTCAATCTCTCTGTGCTCCCTCTGGCATCTGGAACCCTGTACAGCGTGGGTGTTGTGGGGTGGTGCAACCTCCATGTTTCAATACAGTTTTAGTTGGTAGAATATTAATGTGTATGCTTTTCCTGGTTACCGGCCCTAGGATAGCATTGGTCCCTGTCTCAGTCAGGGGTTCTAGTCCTGCACAAACACCATGACCAAGATGCAAGCTGGGGAGGGAAGGGTTTATTGAGCTTACACTTCCACACTGCTGTTCATCACCAAAGGAAGTCAGGACTGGAACTAAGCAGGTCAGGAAGCAGGAGCTGATGCAGAGGCCATGAAGGGAATGTTCCTTACTGGCTTGCTTGCTTCTCCTGGCTTGCTCAGCTGGCTTTTTTATAGAACCCAAGACTACCAGTCTACAGATAGTACCACCCACAAGGGACCCTCCCCCCTTGACCAATAATTGAGAAAATGCCTTACAGCTGGATCTCATGGAGGCATCTTCTCAACTGAAACTCCTTTCTCTGTGATAATTCCAGCTTGTGTCAAGTTGACACAAAACCAGCCAGTACAGTCCTCAACACAAGAAGGAACGGCATGATTCTCAGTCATGCCCTGGACACTTCCAGACTGGCCTTTGTCCCACTCTGTGGCTCTTCCTCACCCTTGAGGCTCCTTCTTGTTTTCTCTGGGCATATTAGTGTCTAGAAGCTGGGGACAAGACCCACACTAGAGTTCTCTTGCTGGTGGAGGAGGACCCAGGGAAAGGCAATCCCTGTCTCTTTATTCAAGTCAAGCATGGAGCTGGGCGGACACTTGCCTCTCTCGCCAGAATGACCTGAATGGGATAAAGTCCAAACAGAAGTTCACAGCAGAAGCACATGGGAGCAGCAGGTGTCTCTCACCACCCCATTAACCCCGATAGTACATTGTACATTGATTTGACAGCAGAACACAGAAGGAACTTGTGTGTTCTAACACGTGTGGGTGCATGTGAGTATGTGCGCGCACACACACACACACACACACACACACACACACACAGAGGTTTTTACAGAAAGTGATACATTACTGCAGACCATTTTGCTGATACAGAAATGCTCAAAAAAAAAGAAATGAAGCAGCCCCCAAAGATTCAACCAAGGGAAGAGGGAGCTGCTTGGTTTTGTTCTCACTGAAGATTTAGAAATAAACGGCCCAGGTAGCCTTTGCTGCCAGCCAAGATATGGCTGGCAGTCACTGCACAGGTGTGAGCTGCCTGCTCTGGCCACAGAGAACTACATGTGTTAGGAATCTGGAGCTCAGTCTGTGTCTTGGTCACTGTTGTATTGCTGTGAAGAGACATCATGACCTTGTCAACTCTTGCTTACAGTTTTAGAGGTTAGTCCATTATTAGGGTGAGGAGCATGAAGGCATGTAGGTAGATAGAGTCCTGAAGAAGTAATTGAGAGTTCTGTATCCTGATTCCATAAGCAGAGAGGGGCTCTGGGCCTGACATGAGCTTTTGAAACCTCAGATCCCACCCCCAGTTCTTGCTAAAAGGCCACACTTCTTCATTCTTTTCAAATCCTGGCACCCCCTGATGACTAAGCATTCAAATATGTGAGCTGTGGGGACTGTTCTTACTCAGACCTCCACAGCTTGCATCTCTTCATTCAGGAGCCCTTAGCACGGATCATTTCTGGACTTCATCTTTTTGGGCTGTTGTCATGTATGGACCAGAATGACTTTATCATAGATCTAGAGGCCGGAAGGGCAAGTTCATGTCAGCTTCAGGTTCAGTGTCTGAGGGTTTTCTGATGCACTCTTCTATCCCAATCATGAAGACTAATTCATGTCAGAGGTTTCAGCTCCTTGTATCATCACATTCCACGTGAAGATTTCAATGTAGATTTTGGAAAGAGACATTTTAGACCACAATGTGTGCAATGCTTGTGGAATCAGGTAGCATAGATGATGGTAGGGTTAGATTCTGTGTCTTCTGCAGGTCTGTTTCTCCTCTTCATGAGACCTTTCCTGCACCCTGCCTCTATACAGGACCACTGCCCTGTTACTTCATCTTGGGGAATACCAGACCCCTTGGGAAATGCTACTGCCACCCATTTAGGGAGAGGAAGTGGAAACTGGATTTGCAATATGTTACAATATTACATCACTGACTGGGCTCTGATGCTTTTCCCAGAACTCCAGATGGACCCACAGCCACCTTCACCCATGTGGAATCCTGTGTCCTGTATGGAGCAGTGAGACACAGGGAAACAGTAGAGCATCTCATGCTCTGCTCACACTGGTCCCCTGTCAGGTTCTGACCTTTGGTTTATATTACCTTACCCCTCATAGTCCTAGAGTATCTTCGGCTTCAGTGTGGGGTTTGGGCCTCTGCTGGACCTCACAGCACTGGGGAGGAAACATGCTGATGGCTGAAGAAAGAAGGGCCTGTGGGGCTCTACAAGTGGGTGTCAGCAGGCCTATGCTATTAGGCCTGTGGCCCAAGTCCTTGGAGCTGTCTGAAGGCTGTTTGGAGACATGGTCCATTGGGAGGTGGGGTCACAGCTACCAGTGCCTCCTCTGCCAATGTGAACTTGGGTATGCTTTCATAAAAAGCAGATCAATTCGATTCTCCCTGGACTTCTATGTGATGGTAGAATGTGGTCAGCCATGTATTCCTGACTGAATTGCAAGTACTCATAGCAGTCTTAAAGCTGCTGGCTCATGATAGCAGCCTTTGGTGAGCTGTGACCATCTCCTAGATGGTGCACTCTTCACCCTCTGATGCCCTGGGGACAGGTGCTCTGACCTTCAATCATCCTAGGACTTAAAGACACTACATGCAGCCTCTGCTCTTAAGCTGTTAATGATAGAAACATAATGGTCTGGGAAGAGAGTGAGGTCTGGATATCAAGCATCTGTGACCCAGGAATCTTGGGCAGTTACACGAGTCCTTTGAGGCTAGAAAAAGTAGATGAGTGACAGAACAGGCTCCTTGAGACACAGGGTTCCTAGGTGCCCACTCAACACATAGGTCAATAGTCTGTGCCATAGTAGAAGGAGAATAGCTGTTTATTGCTGGGCAGGTAGACATCTGTGAATGGATCTAAGTGTGGATCTCTGAGGAGGCGGGGTAGCTATAGGTGAGGATGCTTGTCTGAATGCATATTTAACATGTAGAAGAATTATATGTTTTCCCATAAGAGGTTTTACCGTGGTTCATAGTAAAGGGCATGAACCTGGAGTCTACTCACCAAGTGTTTGAAGAAAGAAAGCTGTTTGGTACATAATGTGGTCGTGGTTCCTGCACTTGGACTTGGTAGTACTTGCAACCTACACAGGGTCTGGCTCTGTCCAGCCTAAAGACCTCAAGGGATACCAGGCTGCTCAGGTCTAGAGTCAGTTCTCTTAAGGGCCTCCAATAGTTCAGGTCAGCAAAGAATGTGAAGTCCACTGAGCTTTGAGAATGCCCCTGTCTTAGTCAGGGTTTCTATTCCTGCACAAACATCATGACCAAGAAGCAAGTTGGGGAGGAAAGGGTTTATTCAGCTTACACCTCCACGTTGCTGTTCATCACCAAAGGAAGCCAGGACTGGAACTAAGCAGGTCAGGAAGCAGGAGCTGATGCAGAGGCCATGGAGGGATGTTTCTTATTGGCTTGCTTCTCCTGACTTGCTCAGCTGGCTTTCTTATAGAGCCCAAGACTACCAGTCCATAGATGGTACCACCCTCAAGGGGCCCTCCCCCCTTGATTGAGAAAATGCGGGATCTTATGGAGGAATTTTCTCAACTAAAACTCCTTTCTCTGATAACTCCCTGCTTGTGTCAAGTTGACACAAAACCAGCCAGTATGTCCCCATACTTCAGTCAAAGCCCAGGCTTGGCAGCCACTGACCCAGGGCCTTATGGGATGGAGAAGTTTTCATGGCCCTCCTTAAGAACATGGTGCTGACAGAAGGCCATGGTTGTCCAAGTGGAAAAGTCTTCTGTCTCCTGAACAACTCACTTTGCAAGAACACCCCACTTCACCATCCCAGGACCTGGTAGCAGATTCCAAATTATGTCAAAGCCTGAAAAGCCCAAGTTGACAGTTGAGTCTCATTGTTGGGGCTCTGGGGGCAGCATAAGGTGTGTGCTGCTGTTGTTTGGAAGAAGTTACCTTGTTGAAACATTGACTTGAATGTCTTCACTTACCTTTCTGACGGCAAAGTTGAACATTTTCATTAAAAATTATTTAGGCAACAGGAAGCTGAATCTGAAAGGAATCAGGCACTTTGCTCACAGTTGAGATTGTCATTGTTAGTGGTGCTAGGAATTGAACCCACAGCCTTAGCCTCCTAGTCAGGTGCTTTACCACTCATTTGATTGTGGGAGTGTCCACAAGGCACTAAGTGGTTTTTAGGTTGACTTGCCTGTGTGAGCTTTGCTAGAGGCGACCCAGCAGAGCCTGGTGCTTACTCATTCCACAATTCTAGCCTGGCCATTGGTGGGCTGCTCCCCTGCTGTCCCTTTCTCTTCGCCCTTACTCAAGCCCCAGGTCAGATAAGCATGGCCATGTGTAGTGATGTGCTCTCCTGTGCAGCCAGCCTTGTGACTGCTATCCTTAGTCATTCCAGTGTGAATTCCTAGGAGCAGCTAAGGAATGTAAGAAAGTAGGAGTTTAGGAAGGCCTGAGGACTCCTGTGGTCCATACCTCAGCAAAAAAGGAAGTATGCTTTCCTTGCATGTTGAGAGGATTTTGCAGTGAACAGAAATTGCAGTTTAATTAGGCTTGTGACAAGAGGGGCCCAGACTCACCCTTCACCCAGGAACTGTATGTAGTTTCTCTCTTTTTAAAGGGAAATAAAGCTGCTTCCAGGAGAACAGTGTACCCTGTGGCCCTGCCTCACACCCCGAAAGCTTTCTGATCCAGCTTTGAAAGACAGGATTCTTAGCTGTTGCTGTTGAAGGACGGTGGTTCCCAACAGAAGCCTGAACGAGGCTAGCCCACAGAATGCTTACAGTGTTCCACTCTTCTCGGCTGTCTGCAGGAAGTGTCCCGAGGTGCTCCAGGGTAGAGGAAAGGTACCCTGGAATGGGCTCTGCCGAGCACGAGCACGCTCTTCAGGCTGTTAAGATTCTGTCTTCTGTTTGAAGTGCAGACGTAGTAGCCATAGTAATAAAGTGGGCCCTGCCAGCTCCGCCTGGTCTAAGTGTGGACAGCAGACTTAGTGACTGCTGAGATTTACACCTGTGTGCACTTGGTGGTGGTCTGACTCTGGCCCAGGGCACCACAGGCAGAATCACCCTGTCCCCCATTATGCACCCACAGGACACTCCTACTATTTGAGAAAGAAGAATGAGTTTGTTTCTCCTTTGAAATGTAAATAAAGCGGCTTCCAGGAAAATAGTGCACCCATGTACCTTCTTCGTACCCAGGGAGGGCTCTGGCATCTGGACCACTGTCCTTGGGGGAGGGACCTCTTTTTTCTTTATTCTCTATATATGAGTACTCTGCCTTCGTACACCAGAAGAGGGCAGTGGATCCCATTACAGATGGTTGTGAGCCACCATGTGGTTGCTGGGAATTGAACTCAGGACCTCTGGAAGTACAGGCAATACTCTTAACCACTGAGCCATCTCTCCAGCCCCTTGATATGTTGTCTGGTTGATTCATTTCTTTCAACATCTGCAAATGGATTGAAATAAAAGATTGTATTCAATCTCTTTTATCACACAGCCAAAGCCAGATTCCCCAAGGAACAGGGAGGGCATCATTTCTAAGATCACAGTTGCGAACATCACCATATAGAAGAAATCCAGGACACTGAGCAGTGGGTCCTCCTGGGTAGTCACTAGGAGCTGTTGGGAAGCTTTTCACCATGGAACAGGGTAAGGCTAGACTCACCGTCCGCAACCCCCACTCGCCCTGCCTGTCTGCAACTATGACACAGCTGGCCTGACTGTGGGTGCCACTGGTACCTCCTCTCAGCCTGTGGCCTACTCAGACACTGGGTGGGCCTTCAAGAGGAGGGCCCGCAGAGGGTGATGACAGGGAAGCAATGCCCTGCCCAGGAACTGGGCTTCAAGCAGCCTCCTGCCTGAGTGAGTTTCCTGGCACCCTTTAGACTCCCTTTTGGCTTGGTTTCTTTGTCTGTCACCAAGGCAGTCTCAGTGGGTCATGTAAAAAAGGAAAATGGCCAACAGGCCCAGAACAAGAGACTTGTCAGCCTGGTTATAAGGTGCAGTCATTGTAGGCTTTACAGCTATGGTTGTGGCCACCCAGCAAAAAAATACTAAAGCTAGCTTAGGACTGGGAAGGCTTGTCCTAAGATTTCTGTAGCCAGAGTTGTAGGTGCCCTTGAGAGTGTCTGCCAGGACCTTGCAAAATGGGATACCATGGGAGGGGGCTGCTCGACCATCTGGCCTGGCCCACCTAGGACCACCCTCAGCATACCCTGTCCCAGCAGGGCTTGAGTGCCTTCCAGATCTGTTTTCATTTTCAGTTCTCTTTATTGCTAAACCACCTCAGGGCCACAGAGAACAAACTGTTGTCCTCAGCTGACCTCAGATTCCTGGCCTCAATTGTTTGCAGTTTGCTATCTTTAGCTTCTGATCATTTCCACCCTTATCCTCCCCCCAAAGGGAGACACAGACCAAGAATAGCTGCTGGGAAGGGGGGCTGCAAGGGTTGTGGCCAGAGTTCCCACAGTGAGCTATCAGCCTGTGTGAAGCAGCTTCTACTGCCTAGCCTTGGAGGAGGGGTTGCCCCAGTCCTAGGCCCTGTACCATAAGATACTCCCAGGCTTTGAGCACAAGAGGACGCCTGTTTCCATTTCTTTCTCCTTTTATATCGAAACCAGGCTAGTGCCAGGAAATGGCATACCCCCACAGTCCTGCCTCACTCACTTCTTCAGAATTGCTGACTACAGCACCCAGGTTTATAGTCTGGGGTCAGATGTAGCACTTGGCTACAGTCATCCCCCTCTCCCCCAATGGCCCCATGCCCTAGCATGTCATGTGTTTGCCAAGTGCAGCCTTAGAGTTTGCCCAGAACTGCTTTCCCAGTCATGAAAAGCACACTAGATTCTAGTGAAGGGACAGTGATTGTGTTGGTCCAAGACTTCAGGCTACAGGATGGACCCACCCAGGGAGGGTAGGACAGGCCAAAGCCTGGAGCAGGCCTTCCAGCTAGGGAGGAAGTGTGGCCTGTTGCTTGGGATTGCTAAACTACCATGGTGAAGAACACCCCACAGACACCACCCTTCTCTCCCTCCCAGTTGTTTTGAAAGATTTTTCTGGAACATCCCATTACTTTACCCTAAGTATTTAAATGCCAGGTGTTTTTCACATGAAAGTCCAGCATGTATAATTCATGAAGGATAGAACTCTGTGACACCTGAAGAAACCCAAAACCTGATCTCCCTTACCTTAGAGTTCGAACCCTCTGGAGAAATGCCGAGTTGCGATGCAGCCCTGTGGTTGAGTGTGTGCTCTGTTTGCACGCATGGGGCCCCACACTGGAAAAGAGGAAGTTTAAAAAAAAAGCACACACTGACCCTCAGCCTCAACTTGTAACTAGTTGTGAGGAAGAAAGGGTGGCGGCTTGCCACCAGGGCTGTGCTGCTCCGATGCTGTTTCTGGAGCCAGCAGTAAAGCAATCATAGGCATCTGGGGGAGGCCCAGTGCCTTCAGGATGGTCCCTCACCTCTCCCAGAGCAAGGGAAGTGCTTGGCCTGCACACATCTTAGGAGACTCAGCAGGACCAGCTCTCTCTAGGGCTTAATTTTCTGAGGAACTGCTGGGGTGCTGAGATGCTGTATCCACCCCGTGTTTCAGTGGGATTTTAAAAACTATTGTTTGAAAAAAAACCATTGGTGAGTGTGCGCATCCTGCGGTCTATAAAGCTTACATAGCAGGTTACTGCACACATTTGTTATAATATATGGCTCCCTCATTGTCCCTCCCACCGTGCCTCTCCCCAACGCAGCATTGCCAGTTCCATGGCCTTTTCCAAGAAGAGGCCAGCTTTATCTCTTGACTTACGTGATGGCAGATGAGGATGTGGGCCCCCCAACCCCACCCATGGTACCTTTGCTCCTCTCCTGTGGTAGGTGACTGAATGTGAGTTGCAGGGCACCCGTGCACCACATGTGTGTGCCCCTCCCCTGCCCATGGAATCGATCTAGCTGTCTTCAGCATGGCTTTCTCGGTCACTGGTTTTCCAGATGCCTTCCCGGGCCTGTGCACCTGCTGGGTATGGCCTTGATAGTGTGACCCCTGGAGGATGGAAGCTCATTTGCTCCACATCTTGATGGGGCTTGCCTCCACTGCTGCTGAAGAGGGTGTGGAGTGGGTTTAGAGGAAGGGAAATGGCTTCATCTTGGTCTTAGTAGTTCAGATTTGGCTGTGACAGTTTTCTTGGGACTATGAAACCCACATTGTTAGCTAGAGCCCTTCTGTTGCTGGACATTTGTGTCTCCCCTGCTTGGCTCCTCTCTGAACGGTTTTCTTCTCTTCCTTCCCTCCCTCCTCCCTCCCTCCCTCCCTTCCTTCCTTCCTGAGTTTTGTTTGTTTTTATTTTGTATCTGTGGATGTTTGCCTGCAGGTGTGTGCCACATGTGTGCCTGGTCACCTGTGGGGACCAGAAGAGGGTGCTTGATCTCCTGGAACTGAGCCACATGTGAGTGCTGGGAACCTAATCCAGGTTCTCTGAAAATACTGAGCCATCTTTCCAGCCCAAATACTTAAAAAAAAAAAAAAAAGATTTCTTTATTTTTCAATTTTTTTTGAGGATTTCTTATATGCATACTGTATTTGCATTATCTTCCCACCCCCTGTCCTTATTTTTATTTATGTATGTGTCTGTGTGGGTTTGTGTATGTGAGTGTAGATGTCTGCAGAGGGGTGTCAGATAACCTAGACCTGGAGTAACAGGCAGTTATGAGCTAGCTGCCCAGTGTGGGTACTAGGAATTGAACTCAGGTCCTGGTGCTCTTAACCATTGAGCTATCTCTCCAAATGCCTGCTGTGGGCTTTCCTGTATTATTCCCCCCCCCCCTTCAGCTTCTGAGGGTGTCCAGCCTGGGGTGGGGGTGGGGTTTCGCTGTCAGGGACTGGAACTGTTTAGGTTGGCCTTCGTGTCCTTCTTTCTCCTCCTCATCCATTGTCCCCTATGCGGTTTTCTCCGTATTTTCTTCATTTGTTCTAACTCTTCTGGGCTTTTCATTTCTGACCCATTTTCTTCTATTGCTTTCTGCCTCAGGCTCCTGTGGCTCTTGTGCACTTCCTCTTCCGCTCCTGCCTGCTCTGGTCTCAGGATTGTAGTGGGAGCTTGGGAAGCGTGTCCTCGTCGTTGGTTTGTCCCTGCTCTCCACTGTCCTTTGGCCTACAGGGCCAGGGGCTGAGTTTCCTGGTGTCTGGTGCTGCTCTGACGGTAGAGGTCTAATAGGTCATTTTCTTCGGTACTTTGCCTCAGGGAGGAGTCTTCTTCTCTGTGGGGGTGGGGTGGGGTGGGGTGGGGGGTGGTGGTCAGAACTAATTGGGGGGCACTAGGGTGATCACATCCAGTCTGTGAGCTGTTCCCCAGGCTCTGTTGAGAAAGTTGCCATACCCTGAGTCAGAAGACTCGCTGTCCAAAGCCTTCCATTAGCTAGTTTCCACTGTAGCAGGTATGGGAAAGGTAGGCAGCCATCCATGAGGAGAAGGGATCCTGTGTTTATATTGCCTCTAATAATATTCTTGACCCTATAGCTGCTGAGCCCCTTGGTTGGGTATATTGTGTAGGGTAAGGAGAACCCTCTTTCACTGCCTCTGTTGTCTAGGGTCCAGCTTCTAAGTGTTACCCTTGCCCTTTATCTTTCGCTTTGTCTGTTAATTTGTATCAGTGGAAATCAGAAGATGGCCCATGCTTGCAGCTAAGCTTCCGCTTTCCAGCTTTAGCCAGAGTTCCTGTTGGCCTTAGGTCTAGCACGGGAGGTCTAGGGAGAGCTGAGAACCGAGACTATGCATTGCGGGAGGAGGCATGCCCTTGGTAGTCAGAGGACAATTTGGATGAATTGGTTCTTTTCTACCAGGCCTAAGGTTAGGTCTCCTTCCTTCTGGTCCCAGGTACCTACATGGACAATCCAGGCCCGGTGAGCAGCCACAGGGGGTGACCAGAGGCCTGAACGTATTCCATCTTGTCACTGAAGTAATATCTTAGCATTCAGATTGGGCCATTGTCACAGCATGGGACGTGATGACACCTGCTCCCATTGTATTAGAACGGAACCTGGGCATGAAAAAAGTGAGAGTGAAGGAAATATGCCCTTCTTTTTTTTTTCCACAAGGAAATGTGTCTAGTGTTGTGCCTAGTTTGGTCAGAAGCAGTTCATGAAGCCAGGTCTAAGGGAGTCTGCAAAGAACAGTCTTCCTTGGGTATTGCCTGTCAAACTGAAGAATGGTTGCTGGACCAGTAGATACCTGTTTGGGACACATTGCTGGGTGGTTCCTGTACACTTATCTTCCAGGTGGGAAATGACTAATTATCGAAGTGTCTGCTTGACAGGAGTGACTACCGGAGGTTTGTTCTCAACGTAGTTGAGGAGCAGGAGAAATTAGTTTATCCATCTTCATCTTTTTCTGTCAATTGAGTCTGATTTAGCCATTTGTACTAGCTCAGCAGTATTAGCTTGTTACTCCAAGTAGAGCCACATGACCATTGTTATGATCACAAAAGGCAAGGGACATCATTGTCTGTTGTTCATTAACTGGACTATGGCTATCATGTTTCCCTGGGTCCCACCTGACAGCTAAGATTTGGTTTGTTTTTCCATGGTTTTGTTTTCTGTCTGTTGTTGGGTTTTTGTTTGTTTTTGTTTTGAGACATGGTCTCTCTCTATAGCTCTGGCTGGCTGGAACTCGCTATGTTGACTGGGCTGGCCTCCAACTCACAGTTTCACCTGCCTCTGCCTTCAGGGTGCTGGGATTAAAGGCATGCACCACTGTCATGCCCAGTTTTGGCAGTTCTTTTTAAATAAATACTTTTATTTATTCTCTGACAATTTCACACACACATACCGTGTATCTTGACTGATTATCGGCTCTCAGCGCTTCCCCTTATCCCTTCAGCTTGTCCAGCTTTAACCCTTACACTCTTTTAAAAAATAAATCAATGAGTCCAGTTAATGCTGCCCTCCTGCATATGGGTATGGGGCCGTCCACCTACCAGAGTATGGGCAACTTACTAGAGACCACAATGCTTAAAAAAAAAATGGCGCTCCCAACACTGCAGTGGCCAGAAAACATCAATTGCCATGTAGCTTGTCAGCTAGGGTTAGGACCTCATGAGCCCTTCCATGTTAGAATGCTCACTGGCTTGATCTTGTGCAGATAGCTTTAGAGGTGTGAGTTTATTAGTGCAACAGCCAAGACAAGTCTAAAAGGTAGCATTCCACAGTAGACCTTCAACAGTTTTGAGGGGTATTGGCTGTGATGTTCAATTTCACTGTCAACCAAACTAGATTTAGCGTCACCTAGGAGACACCTCTCTGGGTGTGAGAGGGAAGACCTACCTGATTTGTGTGGGTGATACCACCTGATGATCTGGGGCCATAGACTATAAAAAGCAGACAAGAACCAGCATTCATCTCTCTGCCACCTGAGAATGCAGTGTGACCAGCTGCCCAGTGCTCCTACCTCCTCGCCTCCTGCCATGATGAACGGTTGTCGTCCCCTCAAACCGTGAGTCCAGAATACACTCTTCTTGCATTTCTGTGGTCAGGTACTTAGACACAGCAACAAAAAATAGTACTCTACACTGGCTAAGTCTTCTGTAGACTTCCTCAGTCTGTAGCTGTCTGATCTTTCTCTCATGGTTGGATTGGGTTTGTGGCTTTTGGAGGTAAACACAGCAGAAAGGCAGAGTCTTTCTCTCCATTTCATGTCTGTGGGGAATGTAGTTCATGTGAATTTAGTGCTATTTATGTTGTTACTCAAATGTCCCAGCCAAGGCCAGGGACTCTTTAGGCTTGCTCCTGTGTCTTTTTTGGTTTTTCGAGACAGGGTTTCTCTGTGTAGCCCTGGCTGTCCTGGAACTCACTCTGTAGACCAGGTTGGCCTCGAACTCAGAAAACCGCCTGCCTCTGCCTCCTGAGTGCTGGTATTAAAGGCATGCGCCACCACTGCCCGGCATGCTCCTGTGTCTTTTTGATATGCCCCTTCAGTTTGAGTTTTTGTCTGTTTCCTGGCTTTCTGGCATTCGGTGATGCTCGGTTTATGAACCTTTCCTTTCCCAGCCCACAAATCAAATCCAAAGGACCCTGTTTCCTCTCACTGCAGAATGGTATCAGAATCCAGGATCTGGATGTGTTCTTTGTGACTGGGGTGTGGCTGTTACTGTGCCACTCTGAGTCGAACTGGGAGGGGGGGGAGAGAGAGAGACAGACTGACTTTTATACATAGTTTAACACATTAATGAAATACTCGTTCTCTCTGTCCTTGCACTTACACATTGAACTAAGCACAAATCCATATCTAGGTCTTATTTGGGGCCAGCCTGTGGGACTAGACTCCCCTTGCTGTGACACCTCTACCCCCAGCAGTGGCCTTACCTGTGTCCCCTTTCCTTAGTGCACCCGGGAGGCAGGTGTAGATTGTTAGGCTGTGCTTAGAGTTGATGCTTTGCTGAGTACAGTGCAGGTCCTTTTGCCCACTCTTAAAAGAGTTTTGGTCACAACACTATTCTCAGTAACTTAGGTCAGCTGCTGTCCCACCCTGCACAAAGCATGTGACTCAGTCTGAGTTCCAGCCTGGGATTCCCCAACTTCCTGGTTGGTGTTTATTTGTGTAGCCTGAAATGCCTTGTTTGTGAGTTCCAAGTGCTGGGGGTTTTGTTATTGTTGGTGTTTGGTTGAAATCGAGACTGCATTAAGGTCACCTTACCTCCCCTCCCCAGTTCTATAAGAACTGACAAATGCAGTCTTTATCTACTGTCCTAACACTGCTGATCATCCCTTTATAGAAGCTAACCAGTCCCAAACCCCTCTATCCTTGATGGGTTTTCTGTCTTTAGGTTTGTATTTTGCAGAATGAATAAATGGAGCCATGTGAAGTGCTGCCTTTTATGTCTCATTACTTCAACTTAGCAAAATCATTCATAATTTATCCATTTTGTTGTGAGTCAGTAGCTTCTTTGTTAACCATTGAATAGTATTTAATATTCCATTGTGTGGGTATGCCAAAATTGGTCTCTCCGTCTGTAGAAAGTGCGTGTTTCCATTTGCAGTGGTTATGAATGGCTGTTTTAAGGTTGTGAACAGGTCTTAGTGTGGAATCCATTTCTAGTTCACCTTGGTGAAGGCCTGTGAGTGGGATTAGGGTGTTGTGTATAAGTCTGTATAAATTCATAAGAATCTGTGAGTGACCTTCCACAGTGGCTGCATCACTTTCCTAGTGTGAGAGTGAATTGGCCTAGCAGCACGTAGTGAGGCAACTTTCTGATTCTGGCATTGTTGTGGATGTGTATAGTGCTGTCCTCTCCTGTTCTCATTTGTAGTCATAAGGTCAGAAGATGCTGAGCACCCCTGAGTTGTTGACCATCCTCCTCAGTTTCATGCTCAGATTATACATTCATTGTTGAAGCTGGGAGCTTATTGTTGAGACTGCAGAGCAGTTTGTATATGCTGGATGGCCACAAGTTCCTCCCTCCCTCCCTCCCTCCCTCCCTCCTTTCTTTCTTTCTTTCTTTCTTTCTTTCTTGTTTTTGGAGACAGGGTTTCTCTGTGTAGCCTTGGCTGTCCTGGAACTTGCTTTGTAGACCAGGCTGCCTTCAAACTCACAGAAGTCTGCCTGCCCCTGCCTCAGTGAAGGACCGAGATTAAAGGTATGTGCTGCCATGCCTAGCTCAATTGCCATTTCTTTACATCAGCCTCAAATAAAGAATATTTTTTGTCAGATAATTAAACCTAGGAGTCCTGTCTTTTTGGTATCTTGGAAACAGCAACAGGAGGTAGGTAGCACATCATCTCTGGGCTATATAGGCCACTGTCTGAGTGCCGTGTAAGTGTGGGGCAGCTACCATGGAATTCCCAGACAGAGACTGTTGATGCTGACTTCTCTGAAATGGGATATGGTCCCTTCAGTTCAGGATGACAAAGAAAGCAGGCCCCCATGTGGCTCTCTGCAGCTTGGGGAAGACATGCCTGGAAGATACACTGTTGCTTCTTTGGAAAGCAGTGCTGAGACCTAAGAATTGAATGGGAAGACGTGGAAATGTCTGCTCTTTGGGTTCAGCTCATTCCCCTCATAGCCTTGATCACCTGGAGGAGACCTTGGATGTGGCATTCTGCATCTGAAAGCTTTTGGAGTGGATGTTTATCTCCTCATATATCTCCAGTAGTAACAGGGGAGAGTAGCTTGGGGGAGAGCCTGTCTGTGATGATTGCTAGTCTCCTGGGAGAAACCAAGAGTGTTGATTATTGCAGTTTTATAGGGGTTCATAGAAACGGAAATTTTCAAATGTGTTTTGTAACCCTTGGTAAAAGGAGGGGAAACACTATTATGAAATGTCTGGCCTGTGGTCCTTTTGACCTCTAGGCAAGTGTGCCAATGTATGCAAATTAGTGCTACTTCCTTGTCAGGTTGGGGGTGATGGTTTGGTGGGAACAGCCCTGGTTGGGCAGGAGATTTTGGGGGGGGGGGGGGGGGGGGGGGGAGGGAGAGGGAGCACGCCTGAACCAGTTCACTTGAAAGCACAAGAACTTCAGAAAGGACAGTCAGACACCTTATCTACCCCGGAATCCTCCGTGTTTCCTCTCTGTTCGTGTAGAGTACGTACTCTTTGGGACTCCATCGCGTATACAGTTTGCCTGCGTCCAAACTTGGCTTCAGGAGTTTTGCTGTGTCCTCCCTGTTTGTTGCTTATGGAAACATTATAGACAGTCCCACGTGTGTCCACCCCCACACACCCTCATCCTAACCTCCAGATGAATGAAGCAACTGTAGATGCCACACTGATCATGGAGCGCCACCCCCAACCAGAGTCTGGCTGGAGAGGGGCAGGATTTGGGACGGGGCTCCAGCTCTGGGAGTTGTCCTGCTGTCACCGAACCTTCCTTAGCACCAGCTGACCCAGGGTCATAGAATCCCTGCAAAGCTACGTGGAAAGGTCTTTCTATCATGGGTGTATAGAGTGTAGCACTTGCCTTCCTTCCTGTTTGGTGTCTCTTGGACTAGCTCCTTGTAGCTCCCTTGGGGTCCTGCTCTAGGCCAGGGTAGCAAAGGGCGTAGGATAGGGTGGAGGGAGCACAACAAGGTTCAGAAGGAAGGGGCAGTGTGGAAGCCGTGGGCTGGGCCGGGCCTGGAATTAGGGCTGGCTTTGTCTCCTAAATGGCTTCCTGAGCAGACTTCCCAAACTTGTGAGCAGCTGCAGGCAGAACTGAAGGACTATACCTGTGGCTATGGAAATTTTGCAGGAAAGCCTGTTCTCAGACAAGACCTTTGAACACAGTGGTTTTCCCAGAAAATGCTGGGTGTAAATTGCCAGTAACTGGAGACATCTTTGGGGTCACTGGGTCTGTGATCCTGTAAGGGAGATTTTCTGGCTGGCCTTGAGGGTGTGAAACAGGAATCCCTACCACTCTGCAGCTGTTCTAGAAATGATAGGCCCCTCTTTTTTCCTTCTTTAAAATAAAAAGGCAGATAGCCTTGCCCCATGGCAAAAAAGGACAGTTCCGATGTGTTTGCTTTATGAAGTCAACTCTGGATAAATTGTTTTATTATGTTCTGCTGGCAATTTCATGGGACCTCCCTTCTCTTGGTTAATTAGAACCCTCTGTGTCGCCAGGCAGTGGTGGCGCACACCTTTATTCCCAGCACTTGGGAGGCAGAGGCAGGTGGATTTCTGAGTTCGAGGCCAGCCTGGTCTACAGAGTGAGTTCCAGGACAGCCAGGGCTACATAGAGAAAAACAAACACAAACAAAAACAAAAACACAAAGAGAGCTGGTTGGGCAGGAGAGATGGATGGCTCAGTGGTTTAACAGCAGGGGTCCTAAGTTGGTTTCCCAGAACACATGTTAGGCAGCATACAACCAGCATCTGAGTTTCTGGCTACCAGTGGCACCTGCACTCACAGGCATAGACACCCACACGGACACAGACACATCAACATAGACATAATTAAAAACAGAGAGAACTGGTGAGGGACAAGTGTTGTACAAACCAGAATGCAAACAAAGCTATGTGGGGGCTTGGCCAGGAATGTGCTGATACATTACGATTATTTATTACTGATACAGTGTTTTACAAGAGCCCAACTTGGCCTGAAATCTACTAGATAGCCTAGGCTAGCCTCAGCTGAGGGCAGTCTCAGTCTCCTCACTCCCAAAGTGCTGGAATCCCAGACAGCTGAAAAGAATAAAGTTTAATTTTCTATTTTATTTTACTTTATTTTTGGTTTTTCGAGACAGGGTTTCTTTGTGTAGCCCTGGCTGTCCTGGAACTCACTATGTAGACCAAGCTGTCCTTGAACTTAGAAATCTGCCTGCCTCTGCCTCCCAAGCACTGGGATTAAAGGCATGCGCCACCACTGCCTGGCTAAAGTTTAATTTTTATTCTTATGTTTTGTCATGCTGGAAATGCAACTCGGGGCCTTGTGTGCTAGACAAGTGGCACACTGAGCTGTTCTCCTAGTCCTAATGTCTAGTTTTTAAGGTTACATCACCCACGAGCAGTATTTTCTATTTTTAAACTTTTTTTTTATCATGTGCTGTATATGCATGCACACAGCAGCCTTCATTGCCACAGCACGCATGTGGAAGTTAGAGGCAGCTTTTAGGGACCCTCCTTTGACTGTGGGGTCCAAGGATCTGATTCATGTCAGGCTGGCATGGTAAGTGCTTTTACCAGCTGTACCATCTTGCCAACCCCATCATGACTAGATCATTTTCTAGTGCCATATAGATTATTTGAGGAGTGAGGTAGAGTGGCTTGGGGTAAGTCATTTCCCAGTCTTTCCTATCTTCTGTCTGCTTGAGAGAGCCTGGTCTCACTTCTGCACAGACAGGCAGGTGCTTGTGCAACGCCATACTGTTTATCCAAATGGTTCAAGCATTTGTTCTGGGCTTGGTCTTCCTCACTTCTCTGAAACTTGGTAGCCTGTCCATAGCAGTCTACAAAAGAACACCCACTTTCTGTTCCATAGTTTCCTTAACCATTTGTTGAAAAATGCTTCTTATTTCTGGGCTTCAGCTATGCTGTTCAGTCGGGTGGGAATGCATTTCGTAAGTGTGCAGGTGTGTACACATTAGTAGGTTAAGCACGGAAAGGTTTAGAGGGTTGACGGATAGCATTGTTTTAACACACAACGGTGGGAGCTGGGCCTCTCCCGTAATGGACCAATACTTAGCTGCAGTCTCAGCGGCCATGGTTATAATCTAATGTTGTCAGTCTCCCAGAGAGGATCGTTTTTGAGTTGTCCTGAGCAGAGGGACAGAATGGCTGTGTCCCTGTAGCCTGACCATCTGGTGAATAAAAAGTACATTTCAGTGGGATCTTTTGCCTTGACATCGTGGGGCGGGGTGTCAGGGGTTGTTTGAGAGACCCACTGTATTCTCCTTATGAACTATGTCTGCCTGGTTTTCCACTGGCTTTTCTGGTTTTCGTGAACTCTGTATACTGAAGATAATGAGCTTCACACATAGGTTTTGCTGTTTGTCACTTAGCTTTTACCTTTGTTTATAATGACTTTGTCCATGACATTGTATAGTCCAGTTATCAGTCTTTTCGTTCATGGCTTCTGGACCTTGATATTTTTATATTTACAGAAAGAACTTCTACCAAGTATTATAAAACAGTTCTCCTAGAACTTTCATGGTTTCATCTTGGACAATTTAAACGTTCTCTTAATTTTCGGAATGTGAACCTGTACATAAAAGTTGCATCTATTTATTGAGGGCCGTGTGATGCCATATGGAATTGATTCTAGTGTAATGCATGAAGTGTGGTGTGAACCTTTATAGACACTAATTGTTCTAATACCTCCTGTGACACTCCCCACCCCCAAGTTTCTGGCCACCTGTGGCACCTGCAAATCACAGGCACAGACACCCACTTAGACATAGACACATAAACATACACATTTAAAAATAAAGTAAACGTTAAAAATAGGGCTGGGGAGGGACAAGTCTGATGGAATTGCCACTGTGTTTGGGTCTAGCTCTGACCTCCTGCCCACCCCAGCAACTAGTTATTAGTTATTAGTTATTAGCTGCCCCAGTTAGATCCTCAAACACGGTGGTTCCTTCACAGAGCTAGCTTTTCTAACTTAATTTTCCATACACATTTTAGTAATGAGTTATCACATACCAATTACAGCGACTAAAACGCCAACCTTAGGAGATATCCTTGCATCAATTGACAATTGCAGAAATTGTCAAGACACATAATCAGTCCACGGTGGGTGCTGAGGTTAAGGAGCAGTCTCCCCTCTGCATCCTGATGGCTCATGTGTGTGATCATCACTTCTTAGCCTCTTGCCTGAGATCAAGTGTAGGAATATATGATTAGTGGCATTGGTTCCCACAACAGCAACAGCAGGCCAGAGTGCTAGAACAGTGTCTGTAGCCAGAAGGTCTTCTCACTCACTGTACCACGCCCCTCACAATGACTGAGAAGGGGAAGATGGCAACTCAAGGCATTAGCATGTGGGGGCAGGGAAGATATCTCTCATGATGCAAAATGAGTCATGGGTCCTACGTATGACTTTGGCTCTGCCACTAGCCTGCTTGTCCTCCTGGGGCATAGGTTCCACCACCTGTTCCATGGTGGAACCTATGCCCCTATGTGGTGGAGTAGACAAGTCATCTCAGATCAGCTGTTTTGGTCACTTGCATTTGTAGTTATCAAGACACCAAGCAGATATACCCTGAAGGAGTTGGGAAAGACCATCCACTATTCAGAAATAATTCTTTCTAGCCTACTGAGGCTATCTTATACCTAAATTTTCTTGGAGGTCTCCAGTTGATCAACCTAAATACTTAGCTGTTTGCTGAGCAGTGCTAGGAGAGCAAGCAGGCCTTCCTGGAGTGAAGACTACCTCAAGGCATTCTTGAGGTTGAAGCTAGAAGTGGCCCCAAGCCAGTGACCACAGACCAAAGCTCTTTACTAATGAATGGCAGCCCACTCTGGTACGGAGTAGCCACGACTGGGAGCCTGCAAGGTGTAGGATCTCTTAAAGGCTTCAGACCGTTCTGCCTTGCCTCCTGACTTCTACATAGATTCCTTATGCCTACAGAGGCCTGATCTTGGGATACTGCATAAGGTCGATGGATCTATCTGCATTTTCATCTGCAGGCCCTCTCTTCTCCCTCTACATTAAGAGAGCAAGGTAGGCTTCCAGTTGGATGCTGAGGCTTGGGCAGTAAACCTAAACCAAGATCAAGCAGGAGGTTGCTCTGCCCCCTCTCCACCACTATCACTGCACATATGAGGCAGAGGTGGGACAACAAAAAAGTCTCTAAAAATACATGCTACTCCTGAGAGGTCCACACAAAGCAGAAAGGCACTGTGGTTTGTGCAGGTGCTGCTGGAGCCAGGAGCCGACCACCCACCTGGTGGGGAGGAGTGAGTGGCAGGCAGTGAGGCTTAGCTGTCTGGATGGTGCTGGGTAATGGAAGTATGCCCTTTGGACTGGAGGACCCAGCGGTAGCAGCCTAAGACCCAGCTCAGGCTCTACGCTAGAACACTCTGGGAAGCCAGCAGCAGCCCTTGTGCCCTTCTGCTGCGGGACAGTGGGCGCCTAATCTCGGTGAGGGCTTTGGCGAGAGGAGAGAAGCCTCTGCGGTCGCTTCCCCTCCTCCGGCCCGCCTTACCGAGAACATGCTGTTCCCGCCCAAGCCTGTGGCTTGGGCAAGAGCATATGGGACGTTGTGTTCCTTGATAAGATGAGGCAATCACGCTCAGCCCGCGCCATGCACTGCTTGCTGCTACCAGCGGCCTCGCGGCGGCGCCAGGGAACATTTATGTAACTGTGTCACTGACGCGCCAAGTGCCGGTGGCCAGCCCCACTTCCCGCTAAACCCCAAGGCACACTATACCTCCTCTCTTCCCACATGGCTTAAGTCCCTCCACCCTGGATATAGGGACTCTATTTGGTAGCTCCCTCCCAGCTTTCACTTGGCCTATAGCTTCTGCCTCTTGTGCCTGTGTAGGCACTTCCCCCACCCTGTGCCACCAACACTGCCTAGCCTTGACCCAGCCCCCTACAGCGGTCTCCCTCTACTTTCCTGCCTACCCGGTCAGTGTCTCAAATTCAGTCCTCAGCTCCCCCTTTCCTCCCAGGAGATCCCCTTTTTCCAAGCCTAATCCCCATCTAGCCCTGTGCCTCCAGTCACCCCCCCACTCCTAGGCACATATATACACATGTATTGGTCACTCAACACCCTGGCCCCTGGTATCTTGGAGCTTCTGAGAATGGGGTCCACCCCCCCAGTCCCCCCCCCCCCCACCCCGCAAGGGGAAAGCTTTGGGATTCTTCAAAAAGGCCGGCTTTCTATGGGGATCTGTTCTCTAATTCAGCTACCTACTTGGGAGGGCCGGTGCTTTCTTTTTTTGTTAGACTATACCTTAATCCTTGCGGGCTGCGCTGTCCTCAGGAGGGCAGATGCAGGATTCCAGTCCGAGGTGTGGGGTATTGGAGCTTTTGATTAGCCCACCCCACACCCTCTGCTGTGATGGGAGGTTCAGTCACCAGCTGTGGTGCTGAATTGCCTGCCTCACCTCTTGCCTCTGTATTGTATCTTGTGCTGTTTCAGTTCAGGCACCCCACCCTGACGCCAGTCTCCAGAAGCGCTTTCAGAATGATACTGGGGTATATACTTCTGTAGGCACCTGAGGCCTGAGATAACATTGTGTTGACTACTGTAACATTACTTACCTTACCTTTGCTCTTCATAGAGAGTTCAGTGGAAAATTCCAGAGGCCATGGGATAATTGATGGCCTCACTTCTCTGGACAGTTACTGGATTGTGTGCTTGTGTTTTGTTTTGTGTTGTGTCTTTTCAAATACAATTCCTATCAGGGGCTGTTACACTATTAGAAGCTCTGAAGTATGGAGTGCTATGTCCCCCACCTCCATTCATCCATCCTTGTTCATGCCAATCTCCTCAGCAGCCTTGGATATAACCACTGTGCGTGAGCATCCAGTTTGAACTCTCGTAATTTCTGTACACAGACTTAATTTGGTGGGGGGGCTGATGCAGGAATAGAGAGCAGGTGGGAGGCCATCATCATTTGGGGTGAGGACTATGTCCTGAGGGTCCCGTGTTGAGCATGTACTCAGTGAAGGTGGGAAAGCATCTTCCTGCCCTCCTCTCTGTAAGTAAGCTGTCTCCTCAGATGCTCCCCTGACCTGAAGCCCTTACATTACTTAGCCATCTCTAACCATCTCACAGGTTTCCAGGGATGAATGCAAGTGGAAAGGTCCCAAGAAGGACAGGGACCCAGGCCTGTTAGGAAATGGTTGGATCTGAGTTCAGTGGATTCTGACTCCACTCCCATCCCCACCCCAATCTGAGCTGGGGATAGCAAATAAGGCATTTGGAACACGCCAGAGCTGGCTGGCCCTTCTGTGAGAACAGGGTAGCTAGCGGATTTACTTCCTGGAGCTTCTGGAACATACGACCACATAGTGGATAGCTAAAAGCAGCTGAAATTTACTTTTCAGATTTCCTGAATGAAACCAGAAATCTAAGCAAGACGCTGGCAGGAGTGGTCCTTTCTGGAGGATCCAAGGGAGATCCACTTTCCTGCTCCTCTCTCCTCATTTCCAGTGCTGGAGCTGACAACTCAGCCTCCCAAGTGCTGGGATTAAAGGTGTGCGTCACACGCTGTTCAGTCTCTTACCGCCATGTCTTCTTCACTAAACTTCCCTCTTGTAATTTGTACTTTCATCTCAAGATTTTTACCCTAATTATATCCACAAAGAGGGTTTTTGTTGTTGTTGTTTTCCCCCTCCTTCCAAGTCAGGCCACCTCACAGGTTTGGGGGGCAGGATTAGGGTTTGACTGTATCTTTTTATCGGTCACCCTGCTGTAAGCTGTTGGAAACTTGTCTGGTGTCATACTATCTGGATATTGGAGACTGCGTCTGACCTGACACATGTAATGCCAGACCCTGCCAAGGTGCTAATGACTGATAGGCCTTGTTAATGTCTGAGAATGGAATCAGCATGTGACATTTTTGATCTTTAGTTGACAAGACCCCTTTTCCCTGGAACCAGTTAGCCATGTGTGCAACATTAGCATTTCTTTGACCACTGAGTTAAATATTTTTTAAATTGTCTTTAAGCATACTTTTGTGTTTTTTAAAAAATGGGATATGGTGATAAGTGAATGGCATGACACATGCAAAGATCAGAAGATAATTTTTAGGAATTGGTTTCCTTTATATATGGGTTCTGGGGCTGGAACTCAGGTCATTGGTATTGTTGAAGCAAGTACCTTTACCCTATTGAGTCATCTCTTGGAAGCCCTTAAACATCACATTCCTCTTTGCTGTTTAAAAAAGACCCGCAACACAGAGAAGCGTAGAATAAAGCTGTGTTCAATTGAGTACTGTTCTCCTGATTTTAGTTGTCTTGATGGGTACTGTAAAAATATGTAACATATTCATGTTTCTTAACATTTCTGTTTCTTTTTTTAGATTTATTTATTTTATGTATGCTCTAAATATGTGCATGTATACTCCAATGCCAGAAGAGGGCATCAGATCTCATTACAGATGGTTGTGAGCCACCATGTGGGTGCTGGGAATTGAACTCAGGACCTCTGGAAGAACAGCCAGTGCTCTTAACCGCTGAGCCATCTCTCCAGCCCCACATATTTCTGTTTCTTAATTTCCCAAATTAATCTGTTTTTGTGCAGCTAAATTTAAGAACTTCCCTCACATATACCCTCCTCCCCTCCCCCTGAACTGATGGATATATAATTTTAATTATTATATTATTTTAATTCTACTGTGTATCTTCCACCATTTCCTTGGAAGCCATGTTTTCTGATGGGCAGTGGGATTTGTCTATGATACTGATCCTGCACAGTTAAAATCTAGCACTGTGTTTATGTGACTGGAACTATAAAGTTTATTAGACCTGCTGGGGCCTGTGCTGGGATTACAGCTCTTTCTGCATTCTCCGGCTGTTGTTGGAACAGATAAGTAGTTTTACATATGGAAAGCACCTAGAGCCTTTGGCCTCTTCACTAGCTGCACACAACCATCTGGTGTTTTTAGTGTGCTTTTAATTTGATCATTGCCTTGTGTGCAGATCGATCCTATATTCTCTGAAGCTTGTTGTCACCTTTTTTCTAATAATACAAAAGTAATAAGCCTTCCCCATGTCCTTAAGTTTATGTAACATCCTGATCATGCACAGGACTACTTTCTTCCTAGGATTACACCCCTGCACCTTTGGGCCTTACTCGCCCATCCGTGCACACTGAAAAGTCTATTTTTTATTTAGCAATTTACTATATCCATTTTCTTTTCTATTCTGCCAGTCTGTACCTCTTCTTACACGTTTTTTAGTCCCTGTACGAGAGTGTTCAGCTTTAGCCTCTCACTATCTGTTAAAAAAAAGCTAGGAATGTGAAGCACAATCCTGGAAGATAGAACCAAAAAGCATGGGCAACCAACTAGTGGCTATGCCCCAGGTTGCTTGGTTTTGAAGGTCATTTCTCAGTGTCTCTTCCCACAAAGTGAAAATTAACAAGGAAAACAAACACACCACACATGGGCCTTGTCTTTAACAATCGTAGGAGATGGAACACGGAATATTTACATATTTTGTAGAATTTTGTTTTTTATTTCAGGATAGTTCTTTGAGTGTATTTCTAGCTTTTGGAGTTATTCAATAAGTATTTTTAATTTCTCAGTGCTGGTTTGTGTGTGTGTGTCCTCTGAAACTGCTTTTTCTGATAGTTTTCTGTTTTCTGTGCATGGCATTATATTTCAGGTTCTTTTGAGAGTTCTCACATTAGAAGAACTCTCCTGTTAATAGGTTAATACTCTCCTGTTTGTCAGCTTCTCCGTTTTCTCTTCTACCTGTGGTGGCTCTGTTGCCCATGGCCTTTCCTTTTCACACTAGTGATTTTCTTTGGCTGTCAGGTGATCCTGAGTGTCTGTTAATATTTAAGGTGGATGGTGGGTGCTGTGGATTTCTTTTGCTGGACTGGGGTGGGCTAACTTCAGGAGCTGGCAATCTTCACTAGAGCCTCTGTAGGGCAAAGAAGCAGAGAAAAAGGGAAAAAAGCGGCTGTGTGGCCCCCCAATACCAGAGAACCTTCATTCTGGAGCACCACAGAATGCTTCTTCTTGACCGGTTGATTAAACTTTCTTTTCTTTTCCTCTTTTTTTAACCTCCAGCGTATATAATAAAGAGTTTGGGTAAATACTAGCTTGTCCCTTAATCTGAGCAAGGAGTATATCCTGGTCCATCCAGACTGAGTACATTCACACTACCTCTGAGTCCCATTGGTTTGCCTTCTCCACACCTGGGCTATTCAGAGTCATCATTGATGTCTGTCATCCTGTTTTGAGTCTACAAGGGCCTCTATTAGAGCAGGAGCAGCAGGCTGGCAGGCTGTGTTTGACCCTCTTCCTGGACAAGATGAAGAAGAGTGTCCCTTGGTCCCCCTTCCTACTCCCCACCCAGGGCTGAGCACTACTGGCCTGCCTGGGAGCTTTGATGACATGCTTTGCTTTGTCTGAGATCCACTGCCAGAGTTGGCCATGTTGTTGTTCTTCAAACCCTTCATCTACTTCCATCCTCAGGTGTGGGCTAAGAGCTTGGCACAGGAGGGGAAGATAGGCCTCGGAGGATGGTGAGAGTCAGTGGCCTGGCTAGGTGGCGGGGCATGGCCGAGACTTACCTCTTTTCTGTCACCCGCAGGTGAGAGGCCTTTCGCCTGCAGCTGGCAGGAGTGCAACAAGAAGTTCGCGCGCTCGGATGAGCTGGCACGGCACTATCGCACGCACACGGGCGAGAAGAAGTTCAGCTGCCCCATCTGCGAGAAGCGCTTCATGCGGAGCGACCACCTGACGAAGCACGCACGACGCCACGCCAACTTCCACCCGGGCATGCTGCAGCGGCGCGGCGGGGGCTCGAGGACCGGCTCACTCAGCGACTACAGCCGCTCGGATGCCAGCAGCCCCACCATCAGCCCTGCCAGCTCACCCTGAGCACCCACACCTGGACCGCGCCTCCTCGCCCCTTTGGTAATAGGAAAGCTGAGTGAACTTGAGAAGTCCACAGCAAAACAGTTTTCTTCACCTCAGGTGTCAATTTTTAACAAAAAGAAAAAAAAATTTCTCAAAAAAACAAAACAAAAACAAAAACATCACCCACAAATTGCACAATACAGCTATCCACGAAGTTGAGATTCAGCGGTGTTGAAACCCCCCCCTTTCTCAGGGAAGAACGCGGTCCACGAGGTCAGTGAGGGCATGCCTTTCTGCCGCCTTACTGTGTACATAGATTTGCACTCTGGAGTTTTCTGTGAGGTTTAGGATTACATTGGGGCAGAACAGGACAGCTGGAAACAGCGATGTGGTCGCTGATACTGTGTTTTTGCAGCAGACCCCCAAAGGCCTGTGACCCTCTCCTGCCTACTACTCAGTTGTGGTCCTCTGTCTGCCCCTTGGCCTGGCCTAGCGCACAGGTGGGTCTGAGGGACTGGCTACTTCACAGGGATGTGGTAAGCCATGACAGATCATGGGAGCCTGTGGAACTGTGGAGGACATCTGCCTTCTAAGGCTGGTCCTGCCTGCCTACCTGCCTGACTCCAAAAATCCTTGGGAAAATGGAGGCCAGATGCAAACCCTGCCTGGATTGGCACATTATTGTTTCGAACAACCCATGGAGGCGGCTGGGCCCTGCCTGCCCTACAAGAAGGCACCTGGGACCCTTCACTATCACACCATGTTCTCAGACTGGGAAATAGTGCCCCAGGCACATTGTACTGAAACTGCTTCCCCCCAAAATTGGTGTTGTTTTATCCAGCTCTCGTGCCCTGGGCCACTGGACAGGACCACCATGACCCCTTTGCCTCTTCAGTCTGTGAGTGTGTGATAGTGGCAAAGGTATCGGCAGTTAACTCCCCAGAGCAGCACAGCAGGTGTTATAGGAGAGGCTATTGGAGAAACCAGGAATTTGCTTCTCTGGGGGACACTGTATGAACATTGTGGGAATGGCTTTCTCAGAACCTTGGGTACAGACATAGCAAACCCACAGTTCCATACTGTTGCATTACCCACTTTTCTGTCCTGCTTCTGCCTGCCCTGCCTGGGAGTACCCACACCACACCCAGTCTACAGTGTAGGTTAGGGCAGGGGTAAGTGGCCTGCTGGTCGGACAGCAGGAGTAGAAGCCAGGCCTGGCCTGTTTCTCCTGGAGCCTGGACCTGGGCTACATTGGTTTCAGGTGCTGGGCCTTGTCAGCAAGACCATGTTCTGGTTGCTCCTTTGCAGATACTTGGAGTGTCATCTACTCCCACCCTGCAGAGGCCCAGGCATTTCCTCCCCTTCTCCCAAGAACTGGGGCCTAGGAACACAAGGCCACAGGACTGGATGTGTGTGTGTGTGTGTGTGTGTGTGTGTGTGTGTGTTTGTGCGTGTGCACACAAGTATGTATTGGGTGGTGGGTGGGTTTGGGATGGACATGGTTTATCTTATAGAGACCTCTCTTCATTTTGACGTGGAGGATCGGCCCTTTTGACTCAGAGGGTCGTAGATGGGCTTCCTGGGCCCAGCGTGCCTTGGTTGTGTCCGTTCTGCCTCTACCCCAATCCCCACACAGTATGGGGGTGCAGCACAGGGAAAACCCAGAGACCATGCCCAGCCAAGTCTGCAGTTTCTGACTGTTGTCATGTGGCTCCCATGTGGATCTTGGGCACCCCTTTCTAACTACCTGTGTCAACTATGAGAGGCTAATTGCATATGGTGGCTTTTGGTGGCATAGTAGGTGCTGAGTTAGGCTGTGGCATTGTTGCTGCCAAAAGCAGACATGGTGGGTGGGGATGGTCCCTGCCCTGGTCCAGTGCAAAGCTGGTAACAGCTTTGCTTGCATTTCATCTGGGGAAGAGACCTGGGGTATGTGGTTGGAACCTTGACTGAAGGGAACCCTGGGTGCTTGGGGTGTGGTGATCTTCATGCTGAGTTCCAAAGTGTAGTCCCTCCCAAAGTCATTTGTGTGAGGCAGAGAAAGCCACACTCTGAACACATTTCATGTCTCAGGAACTCACATTCCAGATTCAGGAATTTTATTCCAAAGTCCTTTGGTGCACCTACATCTACAGTTTTGAAGACAGAGGCAGCAGTGGGCCCCAAAGGCCAGCCAAGGTCTCTCCTTGGGAGGAGCCAAGTATCTCCTCATGACCTACCCACAGAGTCATAGCAGGAGGCTTTCACTGTCTGCACAGAGGAAGGATAAAAGGACTCTAAGCCCCATCATCTTGGAATAAAAGAGCGAGCTGGTTTGTTTTAGAGCGGGTTGGGGGGAGGGGGAGGGAAAGTGGGCGTAGGCTGTTTCCAAAGAGAGCACTTAATTTAAGTTTTCCTCTGAATGACCCAGGGCTGTTCCATCTGATAGATGGAAGGGTAATGTTGCCTTAAAACAGAAATATGCAGGCGTTGGCTATTTTTGGCAAATGAACGTGTCTTCATTCCCAAAGTGGTTCTCCTTTAATGGCAGGGTGTGGTCCTTCAGCATGGGGCCAGAGCACCCCTTATAGACCCCCCCTATATCATCTGGGGCTTCAGTTCATCTCATCTAGGGGTGGGAGGAAGGAAGGAACATGACTAGGTTCAGTTCCAGTGGCTTCTCATTAGGTTCCCATCCATCTTGTTGTAATCAAGGGATGCCTTCTAAGATGCAGTGTCTTCCCAGACTGGGTCTGTTGCAGGATCTTTGAGTTTTTGTAGTTTATGGCCATATTTCTGGTTTCAGTTTGACTGAGGAACCCATAAGGTGTCCAGGAATAATACTGAAAAGTCAAATCTTTATTTTCGGGATGGGAAGCAGAGATCCCACAATGAAAGTGCCTGAGTGAAGGGAGAGTTCCCTACAGCAGCGTCTAAGAGGAACTCTGGACTTCAGCCATCAAGGGGCTGGAGTTTAGCTCATGTCCCAAATGAGAAAGTCCCTCTTCGCATTAGCCATATTATGGGGCCACTGTCTGTTCCCCAGATGCCTACTGAATCCTACAGCCATACAGAAGATAGCCCTTTCCAAAGAGGGCCTTCGGTTCTCTCTTGATGGGTGCTGTGTAGGGATGGACAGTGATGCCCTCGATTGGAGTGTGGTCCTGGAGGTGCCCTACCTGTGTTCTGCCATGCCCCCTACTCACAGGACCTGCTCCCCTCCTCCAGCCCACACCATGGCAACCTTGTTCCGAGGCCAGCAGTGGGGCAGGTGCAGGATTCACCAGAGTGCAGCTTCCAGGTGCAAAATCCTGCACCCTGGCAATTCCAGTGAGGGATGGTTTAGATGTGGGGATGGATGAGAGAAGGTGACATTCTGTGGTCCCAAGAGAAATGTGCTAGAACAGAGGGGTTGCCTTTCAAGACTAATGCCTCTCAGTCCCCCTCTCCATCCAGAAGCAGGTGCTACGATGGACTGCACAGGGTCACAGCATTTCCTAGAGGCGTCATCTGGTATCTCCGCCAAGCAGGAACACCGTCCATGTGAGACTAACCTGAGCAATAGCTTGGCTTCATTTCTAAACTCCTGGTTGTGGCTTTGTTTACAAGGCTACCTATTTTGATTTCTGACAGGTGTTACTGATTCCCCCCTTCCCCTGCCCCACTTCACAAAAGGTCATTTGGTCAGAGACAGTGCTGGAAGGTTTATGTGTAGCCATGTAGTGATCAGTACGAAATGCTTTGTAGGTCACCCACTTTTTTTTTTTCTGTCCAAAGTTTCCATCTGTCTGTCCTGATGGCTATATCTTTCAAAGCTAAAATCCAGATGTTTGACTCACTGTTTTGAAGTCAGGATGGCACTAGGAAGAGCCAGGTCCTGTGACTAATTTTCCTGATTCTGAGTCTTCGAAGGTTTGTCCTGGACACATTCCAGAGAATTTTGTACCCGAACATGGATGCACAGTCCAGTTTACTATTGATACAGGCCTGAGCACTGCTGAGGGAGAGGCTCTTCCTCTTGGTGGCCCAGAGGCCCCAGCCCACCGGGGAAGGGAGGCTTGCTTGGTTTCTTTGGCCCCTACAGAGGGTTAGTGGACTTGCTCTGGAACTTGAGCCCAGTGGTAGTTCCCACCCCACCCCCCATCTCACACAGCTTTAAAACTTTACTACTTTATTTAGAAATAAACAGGGTGGCAGAGATGATACCTCCCCGTCCCACCCCCACCCCCCTGAATTCCTGGGGGTGGCCAGGAAACAGGTCAGGCATGAATTCAGGTTTTCTCCCTGCTGTTTCCCTAGAGAACTTACTATGTGTCAGCTGCCTGTGCTCATTTGCTCAGTGCCTGTGGGCCAGGTTGCCTGTCTCAATACTGAGAGCCTAGACTTAGGAGAATTCCTCTTCCAGGGAGTAGCTAGATCTACTTCTCTTGTGACCCAGACACTGCCTGGTTATCTGCTCCAGTGGCATACATGACTTACAATGTCTACCCTAGTATGTGGGTGGAAGGATCTTTCTGTTCTCCCATTGCACACTGGAGAGGCCCATGGACAGTACCATAAGGCTCCCTGCTGAGCCACTATATGCCTTGTGGGATCAGAGCTCCTGTCCCTCCTTGGTGACTGGAAATCCTTGCTGTGGTTTTGTTGGACAGGCCCAGGTGACTACTTCCCATCCATCCAAAGCCATCAGTGGAACTTCTGTGGGATCCTTTGCCAAAATCCCAAGGCAAAATCCAAGGGTCCAAGGCCATTTCTATCCAGTTCCCAGTTTTCTTTTCCATAGGAACTTTTTTTTTTTTAAACCTAGCTCCCAACATGCTTCCAAAGGCCATGTTCCGTCTTTCCTGGATCACTACAGTGAAGTATTA
Source organism: Rhynchomys soricoides (assembly GCA_019843965.1). Lineage (NCBI taxonomy): Eukaryota > Metazoa > Chordata > Mammalia > Rodentia > Muridae > Rhynchomys > Rhynchomys soricoides. Next base: position 2,237,660 of record JADRCH010000016.1, on the reverse strand, counting down.
CAATTGTACAGTTCCCAACCTGGCCTTGGCTTGCTCGGATAAAACTTTGTTATGTATTTTGTAAGGCATAGATTCTATATTGTAATGTCCTATGCAAAAGAAAAAAATTAATGAAATTGTAAATTTTATTGTTTTAACATGTATGCATGTTTAGTGACGTTTACATTTTGAAATAAAATTTATGATTCATTATTTTATTTGCCTGGGTAATTCAATTGAGGGACGTGGTCTGCAGAGGTTCTGTTAAAGGAGCAGAAGCTAAAATCTGGAGAAACTCTAGCCACTGATTGGAGAGGCAGAATCTCAGTTGGGGATTTGAACAAGAGTGGCTTCTCTTCTGGGTATTCTATCCTGTCTTGTGGCACTTCTTTGAGCTCATTAACTAAAGGTCAGTAGGAGGGTGTGATGCCTATGTCTCCAGAGGTTTATAAGCTTCCTTCAGCCTTCCTTTATGTTACCTGTCACTGTAACAAATAGGATAATCAACTCAGTTTAGAAAGGGGGGTTTTTTTGGCTCATGGTTTCATAGGGTCAGCCATAGCCAGTTAGCTCCATTGCTGTAAATCACTGATAAGGCAGCATGTCATACTAAGAGGTGGGGGTGGGGGGGAGAGCAATGGAGAGAGGCAGGTTCCCACTGTGCCCTTGACCTGACTTAGGCTCTACCATCTACCAATATTAGCACATGGACACCTGGAGGATGCTTCCGACTCAAGCTATAGCACTCCCATAAGCACCTACACTCTCCCTGGACATAGCCACCTTTGTCTGGGACTCTAGAAAATGTCTATTTCTAGCCACAGAAGTTATACAGTTGGTTACAGGCCAAAATTCACTGCCTAGGGAAGAGGCAGGAGATTGGGTATTTGTCAACACCAGAGACCAAATTTAATTGTTCATGGCTGCTCCTGGATGTCAGCAATGGAAAGTAACAGCCAGCAGGGTCAGGTATGTTCCCCATGGTTTGTATCAACAGTAACAAGTGGACAGAGTTGGCAGCAAGAAGACTGGTTGAGGCCCATATCCACCTTTTGATCCAGGAGGACATGGTGGCACCCTGTTTCAGTCTTTATCTGTAAGTAAAACCCACTAAGAAATTCTAAATACTAATAAAAGACGGCATTTCAGTATGATGGGTTTTCCTGAAGCTACATAGACCCTGGTAGACACTGTTTCCTAAGATTAGGAGAGTCATGTGTGCTGAAAGCATGCAAACATGTTAACAGCCATATAAACATCATCCTGAAGCATGTGTTGGCACAAGATAACTTGCAGCCAGTTCTCAGTTGGAGTCTTGCCCCAGGACAGTGTAGTTCACACCTCTGCAGTGCTTCCTTACTGTGTAGGAACTTCTGAAGCTAGCAGTAACAGTAGGGAGGGTCTGCTTCTATAAACAGTTGTGTATGGAAAGGTTCTGGAGGCTTTAAAAATACTGAGAGGAAAAAGAACTGCCCATGCAAAAGTCATGACATCATTGCTGAGAGCTCTTTTAAAGAAGGAAGCTGCATCGACTGCCCTAGAGACCTTGAGGGGCCCCCAGTAGTGGGACAAACAAAAAACCACATCCTGTAAGAAGCAAATGTCAGCTTTTACTGATACTTAGAAATGGAATTCATTAGTATATGTGACATCCAAACTGCACATCTTTGTGTCCTGGGACAAGTTGAAGAAAGGTCCCTCTGCAGTTGGTGGCAATTTGGTGGAGCACCATATCTGCCTGTGTCCAGGCCAGGGGAGGGGTGATGTCAGATGGGAGCGTATCAGGCTTCTATCATCCCAGAGAGCAGAGTCTGGCCAAGGTTCACGAGCCACATCTGCCTCTTTAAGGATGGACTTACCATGTGTCCTTGTCTTCTGCTTTCAGGAATGTAGTGTCACAGGGTTAGCTATAAAGAACAGAAGTTTGTTTTGGCTCAGTCTGTCCTACAGATGCAAGCAAGGTCTGTTATCCACATCTGATCGCCTTCCTCCCAGCAGAGTCCCAAGGCAGCACATAGAGAGAGGCAGGTATGTGCATTGCATGTATGACCCGGGATTCTCCCTTTATGAATCACTCTGTCATGGGGACTTCACTTGTAATCAAATACCTTTCTCTAAACATCACAGTTGGATTAACTTTCTGCCTCTTACCCCTCACCATGGTTTAACTCCAGTACCACCCTTGGAAACAGCCTGCAGACTGAGCACCCCATTGCTTGAGACATTCAAGCAGATGGTAAAACACTGCTTGGCAGGAACACCAAGGAGGGGAAAGAAGAGTCTAGAAGAGTCTGTTCTAGAAGAGTCGCTTATCATGCACATGGTGGGCTATCTGCTTTAGGTGATTCACAGGGTATGATCATGCAGATCCTTGGAAACGCTCCTGGTAGCCTGCCGGCCATTCACCTGCTGAGGACCTTAAATGACAAGTTAGGCATGTGATTTGGGCTCAGTCTCTCCAATCAAATCTCATGCGTGCTATGATAGAACACTTACTGTGAGCAACACTCTCCAGGTCTTACAGGCAAAGCCCTACCTCTTGATAGCCATATCATGTCTGTCAGTCCTGCACCAACAGGGGTGAAGGACTGACTCCTTCACCTTATGGTAGTTGGGAGGGTAGTCAGTACCCTTTAGCAGTCTGGAAGGGCTCATCCTGGTCTCATTCCTGTTACCGCTTTAACAAATTTCCCCAGACAGCAAATTAGAGCAACACACATTTAATTTTTTTCTCGTCAAAGCTCTGAAGGTCGGAAGTCTAAACTGAGTTTTCCTGTAGTCAGGGTAACAGTATGGCTGGTTCCTTCTGAAGGTTTTGAGTCCATGTACATTCCCTGGCTTGTGGCCCCATCATCTCTTCAAACCATCAGGGGAGTCTTCTCTAGTGTCTCTTGTGTCCCTTATTGTATCTGACCTACCTACTAATGCAGGCCTACCAGGCTGCACTTACAGAACAGAAGGGTTAGGGAGGCCCCAGGTCCCCCAGAGCTGAGTATTTCTTTGGCTCAAGTGGTCCTTCATAGCTTTCCCTTTGCCTTATATTCCAGATGCTGGAAAATGAGCACCATCATGTCTGCCCCAGCCCATCCCTGCAAGTACGTCCAGCCTTCATCACAGAGGGGATGTAAACCAGCACAGGCATTATGGAAACAGGCCTGGACAGGGCTTGGGTCTCAATGCTGATACCAGTATGAGCTTCCCATCTTGAACACACTGAGCATGACTTGTGCAGCTGCAGTGAGCCTGCTCAGGCTTTTGTCCCTTCCTGGGAAGTAGGCTTGGCCACGGTGTATGGAGGGTGAAGTTCACAGCAAGGCAGCAGAGGCCAAGAGCCACATCAGCAGAACAGGATCTGTGCCAAACCTGGGGTCTGGCCTATATTCCCAGACACATGTGGGAAATGGCATGCAGCCCTACAGGATTGTTGTGGATGGAGACCAAGACTAACCTGGGATGAGGGTTGTCTGGCTCAGTCTGCCATACCTGCCTGGGTGCCTGGAGCAGCAGCCAGCTCAGCTTATTCACTTCCACTGCTGTCTGATATATCTGTATACCAAGGGGCAGGTACTGCTTGGTCATCACTGTCAGCAGGAGGTATGAGCAGTTCTGATTTATAACACAGAAAAGAAGGTCAGAGAGGTAAAGTGGCTTTCTCAAGGTTGCCCAGCTCACAGAGGCCAGAGATTCATTGGTTTAGGCTTTGGGTTAAATAAAAAGTTGTTATAACCTATCTGGGGGGTACTTCTGCCCAGTTGTTGATGCCACAAGGATGTTCCTCCAGTAATTACAGTCATGCATAGCTCTTCCCAACACACTGAGTTCACCTCCTTTGCACATAACCCCGAGCAGTGAGATTGCTAACTCACAGGGGAGTTCTACTTTCAGTTTATTAAGGCTCCTCATTGTTTCCATAATGCCTGTGCTGGTTTACATCCATTTCTGTTGACTATACCGATTGAGGAAGGGTCCCTTTCACAGCATCCTCACCAATACTAGTTTTGTCTGTTTTGTTGTTGTTTTGTGAGAGTGTCTGGTTAGCCCAGACTGGCCTAGAACTCTCAATCCCCTGCCTCAGCCTCTTGAGTGTCAGGATTACAGGTATAGTGTGTAGAACCATGCCCAGCCGGCTTGGGTTTTTTGATAATGCCTGAGTCATTCTTTATAACTGTCTGACTCTTAATGTCTTCCGTTTTCAACCTTACATATGGGTTCTCCAGAAGCACCATGTGAGAAAGAATCTATAGTATTTGTCAACATAGCTTTGGGATCAGCTGCCCCCTTGAATCCCCTGAACACAGATACCATGGAGGCAGGGTTGCTGATTGACTGCTGTTGATGCTTAGGAAACTGATCAGTACATGCTTACTCTAGTAAACAGACCAACCCCTACCTCTTGCCTTTGTCCTGATCTTTTCTCTTAGCCACAGATGTCTACAAAATCAGTTCCTAGGCTATATCCCTAGCACTGTCCAAATGGGAAGATGGCCTTGTTCCTCAGCTCAGCAACATCTTCCCCATCATGGGCCAATGAGTTTACTACCTATGAAGACCTCCGGTGTGACAGGAGCAGGTGGCTGTTCACAGAAACTGTGTAATAATGGACTTTGAACCTCAGATCTAGGCAGGTAATACCTCTGCAGTGGGGATGAAGGGCCAGGAGAGGCATACATAGCAGTTGCCAGTAGGCCGGTGCTAGTGGGAGGAGTCAGTCTGAACTCAACATTTCCCTCACAAAGTTTTGTAAATGTAGCAGATATTATGAAATATGAAAGCCAAGCCCGGCAGTGGTGGCACATGCCTTTAATCCCAGCACTTGGGAGGCAGAGGCAGGCAGATTTCTGAGTTTGAGTCCAGCCTGGTCTACAGAGTGAGTTCTAGGACAGTCAGGGCTACACAGAGAAACCCTGTCTTGAAAAAACAAACAAACAAAAAGAAAGAAATATGAAAGCCAAAACTATTTAAAACATTCTTAATATCCAAGGTGAGGAGTTAGTGAATCACACAGTAAATATACAGCTTATTTCTAAGGCAATCAAATCCTGTAAGAACAGGATTTGGTCTTGGGGGGGTGGGGTGCCTCAGGAATGACTCCAGAGTACTGTCTGTATGAGCACATAGACCTGAGCTTGGATCCCCAGTAGCCCTGTAAAAAAGGGGGTTGTAGATGTGTCGCAATCCCATCTCTTCGGGAAGCAAGTAGACCCTTGGGGCTTGATGAACAGCCAAATTGGCACAATCAGTGAGCTCTAGATTCATCTCAAGACCCACCTTAAATCATAAAGTAGAGAGTGAGGCAGACACCCAGCATCAATGTCTTGCTCCATATACATACACATATACGTGTGCACGCGCACACACACACACTTTATCTGCAGCTCGTCCATGTTTGTATTATGCATCTATAGAAGAAAGGTGCGTGGGATCACAAACTCAGGCACGTGTTATCATTTGGCACCCAAAGACACAGAAGGCATTTGTCTGCTTGCTTTTATTCTCTAAAATTTCAAAACTGCTCAGGTAGAGTCTATGTGAGGAAAACCTTCACTAGTACTCTTCTAAGGTAAAGGCTTGCCAAAGGCCAGCTGATGACATGTGCCCCACCACACTTCCAAGGACCATCCACCAGCTGCCATGGCCTGCCCTTAGGACAGGATGGGACTCACCCTAGATGTCCCCAGCAGGAGTCTATAGGAGGACAGATGTGCTCCAGGCCTCTTCTGCCTGTCCCCTAGCACAGTAGCATGAAGAAAGGACAAGAAATTGAATATCCCATTCTCCGAGTCACACCTCATATTAGCTGTCCCAGGAAATCGAGTTACAGAATAATGGGAGCCATTCAGCCATTCCAGCCTCCCCCACAGCATTGCCTGCTGCTGGCTGAATGTCACCTGCTCCTCTTCATATGTTGCAGCTGAGTCCCTAGGGAAGGAATTAAAGTCACCAGGAGGTACTCATGTTTGCACAGTGCTCATGACATGATTAGTACATTCATAAGAGAGATGATCTCTCCTGGACATCTGAGGACACAGGAAAAAGGTTGGCACTCTGCAAGCCCAGAGGCCTGCGCTCTCCAGACACTGGATTGGGTCCACCCTGATCTTCTGGGCCACTAGGTCTGTGGGCAATAAATGCTACTGGTATGTGGTGGTTTGTTTTAGCAACCTAAACTGACTCTAGAGTCTAAAGCATGACTATGAAACCACATGGTGAAGATTAACTATCAGTTAGGTGACTCCAAAGATCCAAGGGTTCATCAATGCCCACATGTTACATTTAAGGTTCATTAGAGGGTCATATGCTCCCTCATTCTGTTTGTGCTCCATGTGTTCGAATTTACACATTATAGGTTCTTGTGTGCATTCTGGGCATGTCTGAGATGGTTTGAAGACCATCCCTGCGATGTGAGGATCACAGGGTGTGAGGATGGCAGTGACCAGTCTGTTCTCTGCACAGAGCAGAGCAGTGTTCCAAAGAAGGGATGTTCCCAGGGAGTCTGGCACCCAGATCACTGTTCAGCTTGGACTCCAGCCATTCGGCGAAATAGAGTAAAAGTAAGATAAGCCGTCTCCAGTAGGGAGAAGGGGCCTGAAGCTTGGTGGAAAGCCTCTGGATGGGAACAGGTTTCCTTGATCTGAGCCCAGAGAAGGATGCTGTGGTGAGGGTAGGGTCACAGGTACCTGAAGGGGGATGATAGGTGCTCACTGTTCTTCCAGGCTGGCATCCAGTCCGTGGGTAACCATTGGAGATGGTTTGTTTTCCTGTATGTATGTACTTGGGAAAAGAACAAATGTACCACCTACGTTTGGTGATGGTTGTAAAATTGATTGAGAAAATGCCAGTGGAAATGCTTTAAAATGCCCAAGTAGCAAATATTTTATTTTAGCATGCTAAGTCAAGGCATTCAGAAACTTTGAAGTAATTTGATTATGGGCTCCAGTTTTTTGTAAACCCCAACCCCACCCCACCCCCTGTATTTATTCCCAGCTGGACAGGGGCTGAGAATTCCTACAGAACCCCACAGGTTCCCGGCTCCACTTCATTCTTCCAGCCTGGTGTGCAGTGAGTGTCTGGATGCCCTGAGAAGAGGGAAGTGGAGAGGAAGAACAACATCAGGACCTCAAAATTCATACCATATCTTTATAGCACTTCACTATTTTGCTTGCCATTCTCCTTTATATAAAGGCATGTTTTTATTGTTTTTAATTATGTATCTGTGTGGGAGTATGCAAGTAAGTGCAGGTACCCATGGAAGTCAGAGGTATTGGATCCTCCTGGTGCAGAATTACAGTGAGCTGCCATGTGGATGCTGGAAATCTACATTGTATCATCTACAAGAACAAATGCTCTTAGCTGTTGAGCCATCTCTCCAGTCCCGTGTTATTTTCTTAAAGAAAATGATTGTCCTTCCTGATTCAAAGAATGAATATGGTAATTAACTCTTAGCTTCCCAATCCTGGACCCGGGGTTCACTGGGGTATCTCTGCTCCATGACAGACATTCTGAAGTTACATGGCGCTCTCCTGCCTCCTGTTTGCTGACCACCCTTCCTACTTTTCTTCCCTGCCCTCCTCAGCTATTTGCTTTTTGTAAACTAAAGGCAGATTTGTGGGTATGCCCTTGTGTGTGTGTGTGTGTGTGTGTGTGTGTGTGTAGACAGGAGGTTGGACCCAGAATGTCCTTCCTTGGAAGCTGTATACCTTGGTTTTTGAGACAGGGTTTCACTCACTGGGGCCTGGGTCTGATCACTGATCCCCAGAGATCTGCTTAGCTCCACCCCTTAGCCCCTCCCTCATCCCCAGCCCTGGTATTAAAGGTGAGCTACCATTCTCATTTTTCTCCCAGCTCTCATAAAGATGGATTTCAGTGGTTCAGAAGGGACTCAGGGTAACCATGTTACACATAATAATTGACAGACTGTGAAGCTAAACGTCCCAGGACATTCCCTTCTTTGTGAGCCTAATGTGGCACTACCTGATACCATGTAAGGAAGATATTTCTGACATCAAGAACAAATTGGAAGCCACGTGGTGTCCAGGCTACTCAGGACTTCTCTGCCGATTTGGAAATACAGTGAGGCCGGTCTCTGAAGAACAAACACACAAAACAGAGATTGGAGAGATGAATGAGCTGTGAGGACCACTTGCTTCTTCAGTGGACCGGAGGTCAGTTCTCAGCACTGAGGAGCTCACAACCTTCTGTAACTAAGTTCTAATGAGTGCAACGTCATTTCTGGTCTGTTTGAGCCAGTGTACATGTACACACATACACACACACTTAATCTATGTTTTAAAAAGATTAGGTGACTCCCTTTCCACCTAGTAGCTAAAAGCACTGACGTTTTGTTTACTTTTAAGTTGAAGTTTGGTTTTCTTGCTTGTATTTTTGTCTCCATAGCTTCGAATCCCCCCTCTTTCTTGTTAGCAGCATGACAGTGCCTCTTTGCCTCCATTTTTCTGCCTACACCTCCTTCCCTGCCTTCTACCCTATTCTGACTACTCCCCTCTGGGCCTCGACTCCCTCTGCTTTGATGGGTCACAAAGTAGTCCAAAGCCCATGTCTTTTGCTTACTTTTCTTTCTAACTTTGCTAGACTACATTCTTTGGTAGTCATGCCAAGAAGGGTATATAGAAAGGGTGCTTTGTTTTAGTTTACCTTTATTCTGTCTCCTACTTAACTGATAGTTTGGCCCAGTCTAGAAAATGAGGTTCGACAGTGCTTCTTGACTTTTGCACATTCATTGTGACAGACAGGAAGTCAAATGCCCCAGGGTCACATTCACACCATCTTTGAAATCTGTCAAGCAGTCACTCACTGTTGCTTTGTGCTCACAGATACATCTCTCTGTGGTCCTTCCTTCACCTGCATTCTTTGGGCAACTCCATTTGAGGACTCTCTTCGATCCTGAGTGGTTTTTGTTTTGTTTTGTTTTGTTTTGTTTGAGACAGGGTTTCTCTGTGTAGCCCTGGCTGTCCTGGAACTCACTCTGTAGACCAGGCTGGCCTGGAACTCAGAAATCCACCTGCCTCTGCCTCCCAGGTGCTGGGATTAAAGGCGTTCGCCACCACTGCCCGGTGATCCTGGATGTTTTTATTTCCTGTTGCCGATTGCCATCCCTCCCTTCACCTTCCCCCCTGAGGAACTCCTTAGTGGACAGCAGACTTACTGAATTCATTCTCCGTGCCTTGGCTCAGTTTCAGCCTGTGTTTACTTCCCCTTTCTTGTTTTTCTGAAGCGGAAATAACCATTTGCTCTCAACTCTCATTCATCTTATGAAACCTAGACCATCTGTGTGCTATGTCAGTCTGTCAGGTCCTTTTCCATCCTTTCTTCTGTCCCCAGGAAGTGCCATGGCCCCCTCTGTGTGGTACCTTGCCCCTGTTCAGTTCTTACTGGACCACTGATACAGGTAAGAACTCCTGCCATTGGCAGAGCCCTTCTCTGGAGCAGGAGGCTGAGGAGAATTCTCTAGCTGTGGGAATTATGGGTCTGTAGTTGGTTGTGAGGACTAATGGGGTAAGAGCCTGTGGGGGAACTTATGGAGGTCTGTAAAGTAGGCTTTATGGAGCTATGAAGGGCTGAATACAAGGGTGAATTGGGAGGGGTCTCTGTAGGTAACAGTTCTTGGGACAGAGGAGACCGAGGGAGATGTATATGTCAGTCTTTGGAGCCAGTGAGGGTATTTCCCTCTTCAGTCTTACATAGGCTGCTAGGTACAGTCAGAGCCAAAGGAGGGACAGAGAGACCAGGCCAAAAAGCCCTCCCAGAACTTCCCAAGGCTCTCATAGATTCCTGGAATTCTAAACTGCTTGCCCTCTGGTGTTTTCTGTGGCAACCTGGAAGGCTGTGATTCATGTCTGGGCTGGTTGTGCCTGCTGGGCTGGGAGACCCAGGAAGAGGAGGGGTGCTCAAGGCATGCTGCCCCCCATAACTGCCTGCATAGTGTCTTGCTTTCTCATGGGTGGACCCCACCCCCAGGACAGTGGCAGGTTCCCTAGGGCAGTGGTCCCTGGAGATCCTGAACCTGGCTCAGAGCATCCCCTGAGTACTTTGGGCCCACTCTTGCCCCCTCTCACTTGGTTCCCAAAGCCCCTCTTGGGAGGAGAGATGGGAATGTCACTGTGCTCTTTTTCCTGTTTGATGGCACCCTGCTCAAGAGCCAATCTAGACTGAAAGAAGATGTTGGTTGGGTAATTGTAATCACTGGGGCATCCTTGGCAAGCTCACGGCTGTTTCTGTTATTGTTTTGTTTTAATTTACATTTGTTACTATGAGGGGAGAGAGGTTGATCAGAGGAAGACAACTGTGGCCCTGGGTGGAACTCAGAAGTCTTGCAGGCAGGAGTCTTTCTCCCTGGTGAGCCATCCATGGAGTCCTTCACTTTGGATGTTTAAGACCATCAGAGAGAGGGACCAGAGACACCAGCTTCATCTTTAGGGACTGAAGATTGAGGCTTGCTCCCCCCTCCTCTCTCCCTCCCTCTGTCTCTCTCTTCCCCCTCCCCTTCTCTCCTCTCTCCCTCTGGCCTGTCTTAACTGCCTCACTCCCCATGAGTTGGCTAGCCTGTCCCTGAGCTTCACCCTACCAGTCCTTGTAACCATTCCCCCAAGGGTCCTCTGCTTCCTGACCACACATCCCTCTGTCCTCGAAGTCTGCAGGTGACCTGTAATGACTCTCTTCCTGTGTTTCAGGCTTTCCTGGGGCTACTGTAGCTCTGTCTTCTCTCCCAGGATGGGTTCAGGAGGATGATCCGGTCCAGACCCTCAAAGTGGAGTGATCCCAGTAGGTGACATTTCAGAAGCTCGAGATCTGCCCTTGTTTCAGCAGTGGGGACTCCAGGACTTTGATATGTGGTGAAGACTAATGCTGATTCCCTCAAAGGTCCCTTTCCTACTAGATACTTTCAGAAGGTCTGTTTCCTGAAGCAGAGGTGACCTGTTTCTGAGAGCTCTGAGTTGTGTATGTGTCTCTCTGTGTGTGGGGTGTTTAGCAAGGCCTTGTTACACACTGGGAGAGACAGGTGTAAATTATCACCTCCATTTCACTGAAAGGAGGCCATACTACCTCATGGCTGCCACTCTGGCCTCAGCTCTGGCTGGAGCAAGACTACAGCCTTCTGTCTCACCTTGGGGCCTGGGACAGTCTCAACTGTTACAAAAAGAGTCACTAGATTGTTGGGACTGGGAGCTTGAAGAGCATTTTCTGATGTGGATGTTGGGGTGTGCTCCCCACTTCCTTCAGGCTCTGCTTCAATGAATTCCTTCTACGGAGTTGTCACCCCAGCCTCTTTAGCATTTCTTGGCCCAAGGAAGGAGTGACTTGGCTGTTCAACCTCCTTCCACTCTCTTCCTTGGCTATTAGTCTGCTTATCCTTGTCCCCCAGAGCCAATCCCATTGTGCTTTGGGGTTGCACAGAAGCTGCTTCTGCTACCAGGACAGAAGGGGAAACTGGGAAGCAGAGGCAGCAGGCACCAGACTGGCTGACTCCAGCTGGTGTGGCCCTGAGGGTGGTGTAAGCAGCACTCCTGTGGAAATTATGCTCAAGGTTTGCTAGGAATAGCTCCAGGTAGTAGATCTGAGCATGCAGTTCCTCCCCAAAGCCACCTGCCCTACCGATGAGTAAACAGGCATACAAGGAGAAACAAGAACTAGCTGTGGAAGACCACATCTTGGCCTCTCCTGCCCAAGGAGAGGAATTCAGCAGCTGTTCTAAACCTGCATAGTGAGACCTTGGCTCCGGTGCCTCTGCCAGGGGCTCAGGGGCTCACCTTGACGGACAGCAAAGGCAGCAAGCAATCAGGTTGTTCCTGGTCGTAGGTATTCTGAGAAAATGGAAGAAATAAACACCAGGGGGAAACTGGGGGGTTGGGGGGAGTGGAAGAGAGAGAGAGAGAGAGAGAGAGAGAGAGAGAGAGAGAGAGAGAGACAGAGACAGAGACAGAGAGAGAGGCAGAGAGGGAGAGCAAGCTCGCTCAGATCTACCGGTATCGGTATGGAGAGAGCTAATTGGTCTGGGAGGTAGGTACCCAAGCCCTGCCCCACAATGGTGGGTATGGTGCAGAGTCTGAGTTCAGCTTTTAAAACTGTGTGTTGGGAGAGGAGAGGCTATGACCTCCCCAGACCCAAGAGTTTCTTCTGGACAAACGCTTTTTAAACCTGTGGGGTGGGAGACAAGACAAACTGCATGGTTTTACAGCTTCTGGGCTCCAGGGCATGTATATGGTGAGGGTCAGGCTGCTTTCCCAGAGTTCTGTGGATGGCAGGTTTCCTAGAACTTTGGTCTTGTTTTTTTGGGGGGGGGGGCATTTTTCTTTTTTTCAGATCTTTTACAAATAAGCAATGGGGGTGTTTTCTCTCTGGCTACTTTCTGGTGGCAGGGGACATGTCCTTTGGGGGTTCTTGGGTCTCTAGAGAGTCTACTAGTTTTATAGTCCATTTCGTGTGTGTACCGGGTAGTTGTGATGTGGTCCATTTCGTGTGTGTACCAGGTAGTTGTGATGTGGTCTAGCAGGATCATCTGTAAAAAGTTCAAAACACGGGGTAAAAACGTAAGTTTGAGTACAAGAAGGAGAAAGGAAGTAAACTAGAGGAAGAGCCGGAATGGTAGGGAACCAAGAGCCCAGCGGAAGAGGAGGTCTTTGGGTCCCATCACAAACCAGCTTTGAATTATTGGTGTGGAAGCAGCATTTTTCTAGGGGAGAGCATGAGTCCCTCCATTGGTAGTGGTCAGGAGGTTTGCTTCTGTTTGACAGCTAAAGAGTCAAGTGGATCTTGAGCTATGTCCCTCTGATCTTAAATTTCTTTGGTACAGCAGGGCTAACATAATTCTTTGTGCCAGGCTCCAATCCTGGGAAACTGTGGTGGTTAGTGCAATAGAAAACACTGTAGCTATTATTACCATGGGTTAAGGGGGAAAGGTCTTCTTTTCCTCCTAATTTAGGACTGGTCAGTGTGAACAAGGACAAGATAGCTGATTGGCCCACAATTGTAATGTCCTGATCTGGCCTTAAACTTATCAGGGCATTAGCAGGGGACTCTACTGGCCAGGGGAGGGAGGCGGGGGACAGGGAGGGACCTGCCAGACTTTTGTTTTAGGTGAGGAAGAAGCCAGTCATCTTGAAAGTTTGCCATTTTTATTACCTAGTTGTAGCCCCTCTCCCTATCTGTATGTTTAACAAGGATCTGTCTAACTACTCGTTACTTTGCTCCCCCTCCTTAGAGGTCACCTTACTTGCTGTTAAGGGTTTTGGAAGCACAGACCATTTCAACTGCTTCCAGTCTGGAAAAGGGGTTGATGTAAAAGAGGCATCCTTTAGAGCCACCAGAGGATGGTTGATGTAAGGATCACAATAAAACTTTACAGATGACAGAGATCCATAGCATAAAACAGTCCTGTGATGACATCCTAGGAGCATGCTTTGTGAATAAGGTGGCATCTGTAATGTGCAAAAAAAAAAAAAAGAGAGATTATTAGTACTGCTGTAATTCCTACTGATATTTTGCCCTTGTTAGAGGAAAGAGCAAGTCTGAAGAACCCCCTTTGTCATCTTTGTCCACTGTAAGATGTGCACCATGGAGGAGGCCGCTTGTTTGGCTCAAGAGTTTGAGAAGTGTTTTATCAGCCAGCTTAAATTCTGAGGTCAGCAACGGGCTGTCTTGTATTACAACCCTTGGGGAACATTAACAGACAAAGTTAATGAGGAAGATTTCTCAACATCATGGTTAACCCAAGTTTTGTTTAGTAAGTTGAAATGTAATCATACGGATGGCAGGACTGTGTAGCAGAGCCCTGCAGGAGGATAAAGTAACTGTGCAATCAGCTGTTTATTACACTAGACTCTTATATAAGCAGGGAGGACCTGGGAACTTTGTAAGAGAAGTCAACTGAAGTCACCATGTAATGGACAGTTTAAAGGAGAAACAGAATCCCACTGGGTCACTTTTTTTAAATAGGATTGTCCAGCAATGTCCCATGGATACCACTGGGGTATCCTGAATCATTTCCCCCAGCCTGTGATTTTGATGACAGGTTATCTGGTAATCTTATTTAATAAGAGAACAGGGTGGTTATGTGCAGAAGGACATATTTTCCAAAGAGGAAGTGTGCAGTGTTGAAATGAGCCAAGGTCATGTCTTAGACCTGGGCAATTTTTTTTTTCAAGTAGAGAATCTTTAGTGAGAAATAGTAATAGTAGTGTAGTCTTTTGGACTGTTCTAGACGCACTGCTCCTTTGAATCCTGCCTATAGTTTTCTGTGGAGCGTTTAAGATCATCATGTAAGTGGCCAGGATTATCACCTTTCTTTTACTGTGAAGGGCAGTTGAAGATCTGCTCCCCAAGGGTCACTTGGGCTTGGGAGGAGCTGCTGCTCTACTAGTCTTCCTTTTATCTGCTGCCCATCTGCATGAGGCTAAGTCAAAGGCCTTGCTTGATCATGGCTTCAGTTGGAAATGTGGATGACATTTTCTCTCTGTGTGGACCCTCCTCTTTGTAGACGGGATACAGTAAGTGTGGTAGTTTGAATGAAAATGACCCCCAGAGGCTCTATTGGGAGGTGTGGCCTTGGAGTGGGTGTGGCCTGGTTGGAGGAAGTGTCTCACTGAGGGTGAGCTTTAACGTTTCAAGTGCTCAAGCCAGGAATGGTGTCACTTTCTCTTCCTGCTGCCTGCTGGTCTAGATGTAGAACTCCCAGGTACCTCTCCAGCACCATGTCTGCCTGCATGCTTTCATGATTCCTGCCAAGGTGATAATGGACTAAACCTTTGAACTGTAAATCAGCCCCAATGAAATGTTTTCCTTTATCAGAGTTGCAATGGTTATGGTGTCTCTTCATAGCAACAGAAACCTTAATTAAGCTAGTTAGGGTCCACACAGTGGAGTCTGCATGACCTCTCTGAATAAGACACTCCACCATTACAGGACATTTTAACCCATATTCTACAATCCTCTGGGATTTAGATGACTTTAGAAGGCAAGGGGGGAAAGTCTTCTTTTTTAATTCTTCTGATCACATCAGTACAGGTGTCTGAATATGGTTATTGAACATGATAAAGAAGATACCAGCCTGATACTTTTAACTACTGTGTAATATTTCAAAACCCAAGCTCTTTTAAATAAACTTTGATTAGGCATACATTTTAGCCCATCCTTCTGATTGTTGACTTTTGACTTTAAAAACTGCAAAAAGAATTTTACTGGATTTTCTCTCTTATTTACAGAATAATTTTGTGGGTTGAGAAAAAATTTGGGGGTTTTATTTGTGCCAGTTATCCTGGAACTAAGCCAGTGGGGACCATGAGAAGTATATTAGTATCCTTTTAACCTTATCTGGAGGACAGAGCAAGGTGAGAATCTCTGCCTTCGAAAGGATGGCTCCAGTTTTGTTCTACAGGCAAATCCAGGCAAGAGGCACTTGTAACAGAAAACAAGAGAATTTTTTCTCTTTCCCCAAAATCTAAACAATGGCTTTGGGTCATGTTTATATAGCATGTCCTGTCATGTAGAGGCGAGTGGGACCCCAGTGTACCTCAGCTAATGAGGAAGTAGCAATCCCTTGGCCAGAGAGAAGCTTTGAAAGTTTCTGGCAGATGGAAGGGGAGAGGAAGGTACAAATTGCTCCAGGAGAAACAAAAAGGACGATTCCTCTGCCTTAGCATCTCCATGATCTTAAGAATGGTCATATTATATATAATACATGTATATGTTATATATATGTAGATGTAGATTATACTTATGGTGACTTATTTGAAATTCACCACACGTGAATCGGACTTAAGTCCCTAAAGTCTAGAGACCACCAAACATAAAAAAAGAAATAAAAAGAAAAGGGCATCAGAGGGTGGTAGCATTGAGCTATTCTCTTCTTCAGTTTCTCTCAGGTGAAACTGAAAGGTAAGTTCAAAAGCCAGGATACCAGGCTACCATGAGTTAGAACCAGAGCACACTAGTGTGGAACAAAGGCATGGGGACACCAGGCAGAAAGAACAGGGGTTAAGAGTCAGCAAAGGGGGAGGGGGAAAAAGAGTCAGCAAAGCCTACACCTCCAGCCTCCTGTCCAGGCAAGCTGATCCTGTGTTGGCTGAAGCAAATGCCCATTGGCAGCAGTTTGACTGGCACCTCGTGGTATATCTCTTGAGTCTGTTAGGATCTGTGCTTTATCAATATTCAGCTCTGGGTCACCACAAATCTCAAAGTGTTTGTTCCCTTGGTTATTCAGCCAGTGTTTGAATCCTATGTCTGGGAAAACTCTTAGGTTCCCCTTATGAGCCAGCAAGTATGCAAAATCTGTGCAGAATTAAAACAAAACATAGGCTGTAGAGATGGCCCAGCAGTTAAAGCCTTTCCCCAAATGGCCATCTTTATGATATTGTTAGGCAAAATGGTGGCGAGTGACATAGTTTCTTCGACCTTAGTAAGATCACCAGCCAAAATGCTGGCAAACTACATGGTTGCTCTCTGTTCATGGTGAGCTTGGCTTCATGGTAAAGTGAAACCACGCCTATCATGGGTCTGAATGGGATCCCCACATCTCCCTGATTCAATGCACATAGACATTTCCTTGCTTTTGAAGTTCACCCTAACAAAGCAGTGCGTTTTTTGTGTTTATTTGCAGGGACATGGATGAGGGTTACTGACAGGAGCCTTGGTGACCCAAAAGTCTTCACCCTGTAAGTCTTCACGCTGTAGGTATGAAGGCTTGTCCATAGCTGTAAAGGTGGAGTTCCCTGCTCCTGTTTTTTTCCCCAGTTTATATCCTTCTGAGAACTGTGAGGCAATGTATGATTAGGGAAGAATTAGATACAACTGTCTGGGATGAGAGGCTGTGTACTCAGACGAGGGTCCAGGGACCTCCTCATTCCCTCCTTTTCTGAAGGAGCACCTACACTCAAGAAACCCACCTGTCATGACCTTTTTATAAGCAAGCACAACTAGTCTTGTGAAGATGACAGTCTGACCTAGAGAGCAATGCTATGTAATACCACCTTAATAAAGCAAATCTAAACTACATACATAAGATACTATAACATTAGCATAAACCTTATAGGAAACACAAGACAGTCTTTGTACAGCTCATGAAATTATCTGTCATAACTATGCTTTTGAACTAGTGTATGTAGCAGATACAAAGCAGTACCATTTTGGCTAATAATATCACAAAGACATCCATGTATGTAGTGACATACTTAAAACCTCCTCTAGAAAGCAGCTAAGGAAGCCCAGTCTGAACTCTCATATTGAGCCTGGCAGTGGTGGCGCACACCTTTAATCCCAGCACTTGGGAGGCAGAAGCAGGCAGATTTCTGAGTTCGAGGCCAGCCTGGTCTACAGAGTGAGTTCCAGGACAGCCAAGGCTACACAGAGAAACCCTGTCTTGAAAAACAACAACAAAAACAAACAAACAAACAAACAAAATTGGAATTATTGATAGAAAGAAAGTCCTGCCTATCCTCTCCAGAACCCATTAGATGCTTTTACTACAGATGTCTCCTTATTATGAGATAACTAGTAATCTATGCTGGAAATCATCTGCACATTAGCTGTCCGTAAGAGAGGAATACCCTTTCTGTTGGGCTGTTGCTCTCCTTTTCTTGTTGCAGAATCAATGGCTAGCCTGATCAGGACCAGGGTATGGATGATATTTTGAGATAACCACGTTTGGGTTTCAAATGGGAGGGCCAATTCAGAGCCAGCTTTTGCATGAGCTATACTCACAATTTGCTAACACAATTCTGCTCCTACCTTTACCATTTCTGCTTCAGCATGCTCTTCAAGCCTCTGGCTGGTTTGGCCCTATCAGAGACCATATTGTGGCACGTTGCTCAGGAGGGAAGAAATTCCAGATCTCAGGGAAGCTTTTTGTGGCACAGGAAAAGGGATTGATGAGTCAGAATTTGGTTATGGGGCACAGAGAGGGCCTCAGAGGTCAAGGAGGTTAGATTGTGGGGACAGAGGTATGGAGGAGAGAAGGCTGTGTGCAGAGAGGTGAGGTGGTTGTGGTGCCTCTGCTGAAGTTAGACAGAAAGGGACCTTGCCTGACAGATGAGCTCTAGGGAATTAGATTTAGAAATTAGATCTAACAAAACCCAATGTGGAAAGGACTAGAGGGCAGGAGGGGAGCAGATATCAAAGGAAGCTTGAAGAGAGAACTCTGTTTACTGTTCCATTGGAGGGAGGGGTTGAGGTCCTGCAAGATGGTGGGGTCCAATGTGACAAATTTAGGCCAGCACTTTTGATTATCAAGAAGGGGAGATCTTGGTTCAGACGAAGATCCAACTTGAAATGAAGTTGTTTGAATATCTATCTATCTATCTATCCATAAGTATCTATCTATATGAGATAAGCCAAAGGCCTTTCTTTGGGTGTAGAGGGTCTGTTACCCGTGATATAGGTCTGAACAATGGGGCTAGTTTCCTGCTTGAGACATCCTTCAAATCTGGAAATATCACAAACCAAAGTTTCTAAGAGTTTCTCAGACACTCCCAAGGGAATTATTGGGAAAAACCTACCCCCTCCAAGAAGCCCCCTCCCCCAAACTAAGTTGAAGTCCCTGGGGGCACTGTGGGAATCATGAAGCCCTTACTTGTGTGCTCACAAAGGAGAATGGTGGTGGCATGTGTGGCTGGAATGGGGGCTAGAGGGTAATTGAGAGAGTGGCTTTACTACTTTGGAACAGAGGGCAGGGTGGCTTTAGAAAGATGGAGAAAAAAGGAAAGGGGAGATTGTAGAGGGGTCTTAATCCAGCAACATAGCTACTCTGGCTGAAATACAGACACCCTTAACACACACCTTTAATCCCAAACAATGAAGGTAAAGTTAGTTTGTAGAAGGAAGCACCCATGTTTGAAAGTGATGTCTAAACCAGGCAGTGGTGGCACATGCCTTTAATCCCAGCACTTGGGAGGCAGAGGCAGGTGGATCTCTGAGTTCAGGCTAGCCGGGTCTACAGACTGAGTTCCAGGACAGCCAGGGCTACACAGAGAAACCCTGTCACGAAAAACCAAAAAAAGAAAAAAAAAAAAGAAAGTGATGTCTAATTGAAAGGAAGACAAAGTGATGAATCAGAGAAAGATTTGACTGAATAGGATACACCCTACTCTCACGAGAACAGAAAAGAGAGGCTACTGAAGAGAGCAGTGCAGAGAGAGGAGGAGAGCAGGAGAATGGAGGAGAGAGAAGGAGAGAGGGCAGTTTTACCAGGACAATTTTACAGAACCAGGTTGCAGAGAGAGCACAAGAGGTGAAGACAGAACAAGCCAAAGAATCAGAAGGAGCCAGAAAATTAGAACAGATTGCCAAAGGTAGGATGAGGCCAAGGGAAGAATTCAGGACAAGCTGAAAGAAGCCAGTTTGAATCAGTTGGTGTGGAGAGGAGTTTGAGCCAGAACAGCTTAGATGGCCAGGCAGCTAGAGTTCAGAAAGAGCTGGAAAGGGTGAGCTTATTCAACAGCAAGTTCCAGAGCTGGAAACAATGTAGGCCTAGATGAGATTGTACTGAGGCTAGAGGCTTCCAGGACTGGGCCTAGGCTAGCAGCCGGAGGCAGCAAGCCCTAGAGATGACAGAGAAGGAAGATGAAAATTACTTTTATAGGAGCTGGAGAAAAGAAAGGATGGGAACTTGGATCCACCTCTGCAGAGAGTGGATTCTTTCTGGTCTGAGAGGTGATGTCACCTCAAGACCCTCCCTAGGGTATAGGAGAATGCTGGCTAACTTCTCCACCATGAAATACTGTGCATCCTCAAAGAGGCGACAGGAGCTGGGCATATAGCTCAGTGGTAGAGCTTTGCCAAGCATGAAGGCCCTGGTTCAAACCCCAGATAACAATAAAAAACACAACAATGAAGGATTGGCACACCAGAGGATATATGGAAAGGGAAGAGAATGGAGGGTCAAGATCAAGCCAGGCAACATTCTCCAATGCATGTGTGTGTTGGGAGGCACTCAGGCTCTACCACTAGCTGGAGAGCTGATGGCTGCTAGGGAAGGAGACGACTTCTTCTTCTTCTTCTTCTTCTTCTTCTTCTTCTTCTTCTTCTTCTTCTTCTTCTTCTTCTTCTTCTTCTCCTCCTCCTCCTCCTCCTCCTCCTCCTCCTCCTCCTCCTCCTTCTTCCTTCCTCCTCCTCCTCCTCTTCCTCCTCCTCCTCCTCCTCTTCCTCCTCCTCCTTCTAAGTGATGTAGCACTATTCCAGTGGACTCCTCACATCCATGCACATAGGGGCAGTCCTAATTGGACACAGTGGATTAAAAAATTGGGAGTTTCGGGGGATCTGGGAGGAATTGGAGGGAAGAATGAGGGGTAGATATGATCAAAATACATTGTATACATCTATACAATTTTCAAGAATACAGTTTTTGAATTATGAAAAGGTAAACTGCCGAATGATAGCTAGAAGTTACTGCTTACTATTGATATAAGGATATATCCTTCCCTAAATTATTTATCCAGGTGTCTATCTCTGTCTGTCTCAATCCCCTGCTTACTTTTATAAAAAGAAGAAGCCCCTGAGTGTAGGTAGAGGGGAAGGAGGTATAACCTGTGCTGGTTAGTCTTTGTTAGCTTGACACAAATGGGAAGGAGGAAACTCAATTGAAGAATGGCCTCTGTCAGATTGATCTTAGGCATGTGTGTGTGGGGGGGGGCATTTTCTTAACTGTTAGCTGATGTAGGCAGGCTGAGCCCACTATGGGTGGTGCTATCCCTAGTCAGGTGGGCTTGGGCTATAGAATAAAGATAGCTGAGCAAGCCCCTGGAAAGCAAACCAGGAGGCAGTGTCCCTTTCCTCCAGGTCCCTGCTTGAGTCCCCGCCTTGGCTTGATAATGAACTATGACAAGGAACTGTAAGCCAAATAACCCTTCCTCCCCAAGATGCCTTTGGTCAGAATGTTCTGCCGCAGCAATAGAGAACAAACTAAAAGAACATCACAGCAATTCAACCATTTTATGTTTGTATCTGTGCATTTCAGCATCACTGTAGAACACACTCTGAAACATGCATGCTTTGGTTAGCACCCTGTCTACCTGCCTGGATTTGCCTTTCTGATTACAGTGGAATCCTAGAGTGTAGCCTTGAGTGTCTGGTTTCTCCTGAGTAACACATTTCCAGGGCTCATCCAGTGATGAGTGTTGGGTTGTTTTCTACCGGGGCTGTTAGGAATGGAATTGTGAGAAAATTCCTGGCACATGTTTGTGTGGGCACACTTCACTCCTTCTGTACACACCTGGGCATGGACTTACTGGGTCATGTGGTAACTCTGTTTGAAGAGTTCCCAGACAGTTTCTACCAGACCAAGTCCCAGCCAATGAACAATGTCTGTGGGGTCCTGCCCCCTCATGCTTACCAGCACTTTCTGTGGGCCATTTTTCTGAAGTGCCATCCTAATGGATAGAAAATGATCCTTATTGTGGATTTACTCTATTTTTTTCCCTGAAGGTGGGGGCCTGCACTTTATCTATAGTTTCAATATCAAGTTGTACTTAATAATATAAAAAATAACTTGATAAGATTAAATGAAACAGGGTGAGAGTTCCACATGTTATGTTTCTGGATGGCAGCAGAGCCAGCATTCAATCTCAGGGTCATTGTTCAGGGAGCCCCTTACCTTCCTTTTGGCATTTAAGAGCCGTTAATATGAATACCCTGAGACCTGGCCTGTCAGGTGCCATGTCTGCCTAGCCTCTGGGGTGCACAAACACCTCCAGCAAGCTGCTCAGTGGAGACAGAACAGAATCTGAGGATCTGTGGCCTAGAACAAAAGGTTCCTCTAGGCTTTGGTCTGGCCAGAACAGCCAAAGTTTTACAGCTCTTCAAAGGGAATTCCATACAGGGCAGATAGCCACAGACTTTCCTGCTACTGTCTCAGCATCTATGCTAGTGTCAGCAGTAACTGGTGATCTGAGGCGGCATAGCTGCAGGCAGGGGGCACAGGTCCGCCTTGCTGGGTGGATCCATGTCCAGTGATGAATACTTCAGGAGAGAAAATTCTTCCCCAGAATGTTAGAGCTCAATAAAACACCCACTGTCAGTCGATCCTTGGTGAAACGACTCCTGTACTTTATTTCATGTAGATAGAGACCTCATAAACATTTTGGGAGTAGGGTGGCATCCGGTGGTAAATTCTTCCCATTGGTTCAGTCTGAGATGTTAGGGATGCTCTATTTGTATGAGGAAGGACTTCAGGTATTGTCCCATGTGACTGTCCTCTCAATGGGGTGTCTTGGTTATGTGTTCCAGGACAGGTAGAGCTTAGCAGGGAGCTGGTTCCATGCCTACTGTTCTCAATTCTGAGATTCCCTGGGGTTTTGAACCTGCTTCAACCTACCAGCTCTCGTGTCTTGTGGCATGGTCCATTGGCCCTGGGCATCTGTCTTGGGAGCCAACCATTGTGCGTCTCCATCCAGTGTCAAGCCTTGGAGGACAGCCTCTGCTCTTCTACCCCACAGTTCCTGTTCAGCATGCATAGACGTCCTTCCCCAAACTCTCATCTGCCTGGGTATGCAGAATATTCCACTGCTCCCCAATCCCCACAAGAGACTGAAGTGGAAGAGACACCATTCAGGCTCCAGCCCAACATGCAGAAGTGTGGGAGTGGATACAGGGGGCTTCTCAAAGCACCAGGGCCTATAGTTTCACTGGAGTTCGGCTCCAAGAGGACTGGTGAACAAGACCTGCACCCATAGATATATATTCAGGACCCACAGAGACTCTGGGGCATCCTGCCATCCTGTCTCTGCTGCTGTACATTTACCCTGGGTACTGTGTAACCCTGAGGTACCAGATGACTTGTGAAGATGCTGCCTGCTAGAAACCAATGACCAGGACCCAGACTAGCAATTTAAAGCAGCTACAGATGGTATCCCTAGGAGAGAAAGAGCCATCCAGAGGACTTTAGCCACCTTCTGTCTCAGCTGACAGAAAGTTTGGGAAATGGTCCAGGAGTGAAGGGACTTCTGTAGTGGACTGACAGGGTGACTTGTAACCCCTCTCCTGCCATATAGGAAGAATGACAGAACAATTCAGAGATGGCTCAGCCTCTGGCTGGAGGCTGGGTGGGGTTGCTAGGATTTTAGACACTATGCCAGCTGAGAATGTAACTCATACTACTTGAGAAGAGAAGTTCATGTCAAAGTCATAGAATGGTTCTTCAGCAATGAGCAAAGAGCCTCCATTTAACTGATTCTAAACATAATATTTGTGTCTTGCTTAAGACAGTCTGGCTCAGTAAAGTCAAAGGCCAGCCTTGGAACCAGACTTTAAAGAAGATTAAAGATTAAGAAACTTTGAGTTAAAGTGGGGCAGTGGTGGCACACACCTTTAATCCCAGCACTCAGGAGGCAGAGGCAGGCGAATTTCTGAGTTCGAGGCCAGCCTGGTCTACAGAGTGAGTTCCAGGATAGCCAGGGCTACACAGAGAAAGCCTGTCTCTAAAAACCAAAAAAAAAAAAAAAAAAGGAAACTTTGTGTTGAGATTTTAAATTCAAAATCTGAATTCATATGAAGTAGTGGAAACTTGAGACCTTGGGTCACCATTTTGTTTGTTTGTTTTTGTTTTGTTTGTTTCTTGAGATATGGTTTCTCTGTATAACCCTGGCTGTCTGGGAACTGACTCTGTAGTCCAGGCTGGCCTCAAACTCTCAGAGATCTGGCTGCCTTTCCCTCAGGAGTGCTGGATTAAAGGTGTGCGTCACCACCTCCTGGCTTAATGTAGATTTTATAATAGTATTTATACTATTTGTTTTATTTTCTTTTTGTCATTGAGAATACTGGGAGACATACAAAACAACTAAATATTAAATATACAAATATTGCTTAATTTCCTTAATTTTATTAACAAATATGTAGATGGACCAAACAAAGCCAAGTGTCTCCCTTGCCCATAGCAGTGACAGCTCTATAAAGCAAAAACATTGGTAGGTTGAATTTAAAAGCTTAAGGAAGAACTTAGCCTTTATAATTGTAATTTTAATGACTGAAATATTCACAAACTCTTTGATGCTAAATACAATCAGCTCAGAATTGTGTGCACAGATCCGTCTGAAGATATCAAAGAGGAATAAATGTGTTGGAGTGGGGTGTCAGAGATTTGGGTTGGGACTCAGGCTCCTGGGCTAGGGAGACCCCAGGCTGACTTGGTAACAGCAGCCTGTCTGTTTTTGTTTTGGGCCTTTGGAAACAGTCTCAGGTGGCCCTGGCTGGACCCTACCTTCCAAGTGCTGGGATTACAGGGATGTACCTTCACAGCTGCTCTAGCTGGGCCTTAAGTCTATTTGTAGCACAGCTGAAGGGATCATTTATAAATGTCACCCATAACCTATTCCCACAGCTCAGAATGGCACCCATACTACACAGCTGTTCTGAGCACCAATGTACAAAACCCTGCTGCCCTCTGAGGACAGGTTTGTCCCTGTCTCTCCTTTTTTACTCCACCCAGCCTCCTGGCTTATGGTAGAGACTGCACTAGGTAGCAGCTTCCTCCCTCAGAACATTCCCCAGCCTTGCTGACTGCTCTTCACCTTTCCCCTGCTCAGCAGAGGCCTTTGACCCCATAGGTGAGCCTGGGGCTTCTTCTTTTCCCTTACTATCACTCAACAGCTTTCTGTGGCTGTTTGTTTGTGTTTAACTGGTTGAGCTACTTACATTACTTGCCACCAGAACTGTAACCCAACTTTTGGCTACTTTGTGAGTTCTTTTTTCTTCCACCCTTCTCCATTCCTCTTCTTCCACCTTTTCAACCCCCTAACACTAGGTAGGAGAGAAACAAGGAGGGAAAAGAGGGTGGCAATATCCTTAGATACTTCCTGCTGATTAGAGAGTCAAGCTCCTTGGGGCGAGTTTGAACTTGGCTGACAGGAAATCTAATTTCTTTTCATCCCTTTGTGCACGACTACAGCAGTCAATCACAAACTAGCCAACCAGCCCCTTCTACCGGAGCCCCAGAATTCCAAACATCAAACACTCACAGAAACTATATGCAGCTGGCAAAATCATACCCTTGCTAAAGCATTAGTCAAATCATAGTCACCTGCTGTGAAGCAGCCCCATATCCTCACACCTGGGATTAAAACAAAAACATATACCATAATATTTCTGTGTTGTTTTTTGTTTTTAAAGAAAAATTCTCACTACATGGGACCAAACTCTCAATATAAGCAACTTAAGGAAACATGTGTTTTTATTCACAGTTTTGGGCCAGTTGTTCATGGGGAGATGGAGCAGGAGGTGGCTGGTCATAATGCATCTGCAATCACGATGCAGAGAGTGATGTTTGTGCTCAGCTCCCTTTCTCCTTTTTATGCAGTCCAAGCCCCCAGACCATGAAACCATACTACTCACATTCAGAGTGGCTCTTCGAGCTTCAACCAACCCCTCTAAAGTACTCCCGGAAGCTAATCTAATGAAGCCAGTCTCTCACAGGCTTGTCTCCAAGGTGGTTCTAGATCCTGTTAAGCTGATAATACTTATTAATCATCACATTATATTTTTCTTTTGCTTTTGAGACAGGGTCTCCTGTAGACAGACTAGCCTGGAACTCTATGTAGTTATAAGGATGAGGTTCAATTCCTTATCATCTTACCTGAGTCCTGAAGAGCTGGGATTTAAGGCTGTGCCCCAAATGCCTAGTTCTCTGCCATGTATTTATCTTCTTGTGATGAGAGTGGCCTCTTACATATGTGTACGCTAGTGCCTTCCATGTGGAAGCTTTCTGCTACCCTCATAGGTGGTCAGGACACACTCATGGAACACTTGGGTCACGTGGAAAGCACTGGCCTCTAGTGAGAATACCTAGGCTCACTAACTTACCTGACCAACGCAGCTTATCAGGAGGAGAGCTGGGGCTATGACTCAAGAAACCTCAGCCTAGACCGGTGGCCATGGCTGGGAGGGTAGGTAAAGGAGGTGCATTGTCAGTGAGTGTGAGATCTGTCCTTGCCATTGTTCAGAGGGCTGTCTGTCTCCAGGACAGATCTGGTGGAAAAATTCCTGCCAATGTTGTTTGGAGGTATGCCCTCTGAGAGGTAACGAGGGCTAGATGAAGTAGTGAGGGTGGGCCCCCCATTAGTGGCCTTACAAAGAGAGGAAGAGAGAACTAAGCTAGTTCCTCTTCTCTCATCAGGATGTCCTACCATGTTATGTTGCAGCAAGCTAGCCTTCACCAAATCCCAAGGCCATGTTCCTGTACTTCCTAGCCTTGAGAACTGAAAAGTGAATGTGATGGCTATCCTGATCCAAATTGACTATATCTGGAATGAACTACAATCCAGAATTGGAGGGCTCACCTGTGATCCAGATCTTTAGACTGGAAGACAGTTTTTGACCTGGATCTTGGCATGGAGATATTGAGGCATAGTGGCCATGAAAAGCTTAGGCCTAGGCAAGGTAGTACACACCTTTAATCCCAGGAGATTGAGACAAGGAGATCTGAGTTCAAGCCTGGAACAAAGCTAGTCCCAGATCCAGGTCTGGTAGGTCATACCTTAATCTGGGCCACACCTTCTGTTGGAGGCTTACACACAAGGACATTGGGAAAAGGAAGAAGACTCACTCTTCTTTGTCTGCTTGCATTTACTTGCCAGCACATCTGTTGGAATCTAATTCTTCAGAAGACCAGCTGAAGCAACTAGCCTCATGGGACTGAGCAACTACAGGATTCTTGGACTTCCCATTCACAACAGACCATTGTTGGGTTAGTTGGACTACAGACTATAAGTCATCAGATAAATTCCTTCGATGTAGAAAGACATTCCATGAGTTCTGTGACTCCAGAGAACCCTAATACAGTGGATAACCCTCAATTCTTTATCATCTATCCACTTTCAGTTATTTTGTTATAGTGGCAAAAGTAGAGTAAGATAGCCTTCAGGGAGACCCAGGGACAGTGGGTATTACTCCAAGGGAAGAGGCACAAAGATACTGAGCCCACCCGCTCTTCTGTGGTGGGCGGTTCCTGGGCCTGCTTCTAGTTTAAGACAAAGTCTTGTTATTTTTTTTTTTAATTAAAGATTTATTTACTTATTTACTATATATAAGTACACTGTAGCTGACTTCAGACACACCAGACAAGGGCATCAGATCTCATTACAGATGGTTATGAGCCACCATGTGGTTACCGGGATTTGCACTCAGGATCTCTGGAAGAGCAATCAGTGCTCTTAACCGCTTAGCCATCGCTCCAGCCCCCAAGTCTTGATTTTCTAGCTCCAACAGCTGCTAACAAATCACCTAACATCGTCAGATACTCTTCTCTTGTTTATGAAATCAATGTATCTGCTTATAGCTCTAGAAGAGCTAATGTATGTGCAATAAAAGGCTGACCTTTGTGCAGGCACCATCACCTTTGCCACCGTTTTAATTTTCAAAATTAAAATATTTTCTGTGTATGGGTGTTTTGCCCAAATGTGTGTCTGTGTACCACGTGTACCATGTCTGTTGCCCACCAAGGGCCCCTGCTCTTTCGGAATTGGAGTTATAGACGGTTTTGAACCACCTTTTCTGGGAATCCAACCAGTGTTCTTTGGAAGCAATCAATGCTTTTAACTGCCCTCTCTCCAGCCCTATCACCATTTTTTAATGGACTGTATCCAGTGGCCAGAATCCCTTGGCAGTCCTAAATGTCGATGGATGAGGGTTACAGATGAATCGGAAGGAAGCAGAGCATATGAGCAGGTGTGGGGTCTGTAGACTTCTAAAGTGATAAGGTCTAATCCCCTTCACTTCTTCCATCTTTCTGCAGTAGGCCTCAACCTGAGGACCTATGGCAAACTAGCCTTCTGAGGAAAGCATCATCTTGGTGCTGTTCTCTTGGCTGACCTCGAGTTTTTCTCCATCCACATAGTACCAGTGGGCCCAGGAGCCCATAATTAGCCTAATGAGGTGTCTGTTGCGCACACATCTGTGCCTAGGCTCCACTCTGATGGCTACCCAGTAATTTGCCTGATCTCTTGGATAAGGCCTTTGCCTGGACAGGTTCCCACCACAAAGTACTCCATCTCAGGGTGGAGCCTGTAATTGCTGCTGCTTTGCACGCTCTCTCCTTTCCCACCTGCCCACGGCCCTGAGAGTCCTCAGGGCCTGCCATCACATCAGGGAAGCCAACAGATGGGGCTGTGCAGGGGATGTAACAAACCATACAGACTGTGCTGTCTGCTATTTGAAGGCAGCCAAACCTAGCCAGCTGTTGACATTTTGGTACTGTGAGAGGAGTGGTGGTGTCCAGAAGATGCTCTATCTGTGTGTCTGTCCTACAGTGTTCACCCATGTTCTCTTACGGTACCTTGTTCCAGGGCTTTGGGGCCTTTGTGGCTTCCAGACCTCTCCAAACACTTTGGGTTTGAGCTGCAGCATCACATGCACAGCCTGCAAAGAGTGGGTGTTGATGTTAGAACAGGCCCTGGAGGGTCTAAGCAGGAGGCGTAGGATGCTGTGGCCTAAGAGGGGTGGTGGGCAGGCGGTACTATCTCCAGCTCTCCTATCCAGGTAGCCCCAGGCATTCCTGGGCTGGAAGAGCTGGTAGCCCTGGCAGCTGGGAGCCACCAGGTGCCTTTTCCTCGAAGATGGCACCAGCAGCTCATCCTTGCCTGGGTAGTCAACCCTGGTGATGGAGGTCCTCACCCTGTTTTCCCTTAGAGGGTGACGCTGGTCACCTCAGGGGATCAGGAACAGATGCAGCTATAGGAAGCCCCAGCTAGGCTGTGTGTGTTCACCCCCTTCAGAACTGAACTCACCTGAAAACAAGGGCTTCTCTGCTCCAAAGGATTTAGTGGGCGTGGCGTCTGCCTTTCAGCGTTGCCAAACCACCACATAATCCCCTCAGATTCCCACAGCCATCAGGCCCACGCAGGGGCCCGGTGATACCTTGACACCCACTGCTCCAGGCCCAGGCCTGTTTCCTTCATTCCCAGAGGAGGTCCGGGGGCGCTGGAACCTGTGCTGCCTTCCAGCGCTGGGTGTGCCCTGAGTCAGAGCTGGCTCACACTGGGCGGGTAGATGCACCAGAATGCTGTCCTGGAGGGGCACAGGAGCACTAGCCACTGGGAGGCAGGGCTCTGTAACTCAGGGGCTTTGTGTCCAAATGGATCACAGGCTGAGAGAGCCTGTTACACTGGGCTTCGAATCTTCCTGCCGTATGCTCCCACAAACCCCTTGATTGAATGCAGTCAAGACTCTGAAGTCTCCTTTGAACTGAGACTGTGTCCTTTGTTCAGGGGCTTCACATTGAGCTGCCTAAGGTGGTGGTGAATCAGATCTCGGGGCTATCATCCTTATTTTTTTTTGGTTTTTCAAGACAGGGTTTCTCTCTGTAGCCCTGGCTGTCCTGGAATTCACTCTGTATCATCCTTAATGCTGGGGACCACAGAAGCCGAAATCAAGACGTTCAGGACCAAGAGGAGACCCAAACCCCCTAATCTTAGAGCCTGTCTTGCCTGGGTCCTACTATCTCCTCCCAAACCCTCCTCTGCTCTGCAGAGCCTTCATGAGGCTCAGCCCTTGGGCTTTGCTACTTCCAAGGACTTCCGGAATCCAGGGAGTACAGGCAGCCAGGGTGGGGTGGGGAACCGGAAGAAGCTCCACCTTCACTTTCAGGCCTGCATTTTACCTGGGGATGGGTGAGGAGTGCATGCAACACCAGAAATACTCAGGACTAGAAGTATTTGGGATTTTTCCCCCTCTCCCAGATTTTACCATATTTGCATGTAAATAGTGAGACCCAAGACTAACCAGAAACTTACTCCTGTGGTATAGACCCCTTAACACACGGCCTAAAAGTAATGTGGGTCAATATTGTTGATAATTTTGTGTAGGTAATGGTTTCATGGTGCAGAATTTTCCACTTGCCATATATTGGCAGTACTCAAAACAGTTCTGACTTTAGACCATTTATGGGGTTTGTTGCTTATTTATTTATTTACTGTGTTTATTTATTGTGTTATTATTTATGTGTGTTCATGTGTGTGTGTAAGACAGAAGGCATTGCCTTCTACCTTGTTTGAGACAGGATCTGTCATTCACTATCCATAGAGCACACCAGGCTAGTTTGCCCAGGGATCTGCCTGTCATCTTGCTGTAGGGGCTTGAGAACTACAGATGAGGTCTGGGGATCTGAACTCAGGTCCTCATGTATGAACGGAAACATTCTACCCACAGAGCCATCTCCCAGGATTCCTCCTTTTTCAAACAGGTTGGCCTGGCGCTCTGGGTCCTCCTGTCTCATCTAACTCTGCAGTAAGGGATCATTCAAATGTGTACCCCCATGGCTAGCATTGATTTTAGCCCATTGTGGTTTTGGGGTCTTCTGATTAGGGATGCTCACTTCTGAGCTTTCTAGTCAGAATCATGGTGGATGGTGCTGAAGATATATCTCATCTTCATCTCCTATAGCAGGGAGGATGAATGACTGACCCAGATTCACTGCCTACAAGACAGTATGACATGGCCATTATTTTAGTGACACTGTCAGGTGACTTGTCCACAGGAGATACTGTGCCAGCTCCCCAGAGCAATTAGACCCTACATCTTCTGACCTGCAGAGTTCTGCTCTTTCTCATTATTGTCCATTGGGTTTGTCTGCTGCCCCCTGCTGGATGGCACAGCCATGTTGGTGAGAACAAACCTAGCCAGTTGATGCATCCAGACCAAAAATCTTCCCACAAAACAAAAATAAAAAAATTGGGCCTGTTTGCCCTGAGACGGGAATCCTGTGGCTCCTTTGCAGGGTCCACCTGCAAGAAGGTGGAACTGGGTGCTTCTTGTAGGGACAAAGTGACTATGCTATACTTGTTTTATAGAGGAGAAAATGGAGGCTCAGAGATGGAGGGCTTACCCATCGTGCTAATGAGGCCCTCAAACTGGATGCCCTTCCACGTGGTCAGTTTGTGCCTCCTCACAGCTAGGAGCTGCATTCAATGGGAACGTCCCAGCAGCTCCAAGTAGAAGCAGATTCACCCACAGGCAGCTGGTGTCAGGTTGCCTACCTGAGAATGGCAGCTGCTTAATTCCAGAGCCCTGGTCCACCTCTCATCAGAATGCTCACACTCTCCATGTGAGAAAGTGGGTTTCTAGAAGATTCCAAGGATCCTTCCAGCTCTGGGAAATGTGGTCTGCCTAGTGGGAGGGTGGTGTATGTGGACACAACTTCTGATGTCTACCTGTTAGGTCTGAGAGGCTCTGCAGAGGACTGAATCTGGAGCTATGGGTACTTGTCTGCCAACTCTTAGCTCTATTGCTCTTGGTCTCTGGCTTCCCTGGGGGAGCTTATCCTGGGGGAACTCAGGGGTGAGGGTGTGCAGGGGTCCTCAGGAGCTATCCTCTTCCTCAGGAAGTTTCACTGGCTTTATTCACTTCAGTTCAGCTCAACTGAAGCTCAGGACAGATCCTGGGGAACCACGGGAAGATTGGAGGTAAGAAGTGGCATGGGAGAGGCTTTGGTGCTTGCCTGTGAGAGGGGTGACAGGTGGGGTGTATGTGTGTGTGTGGGCCACATTTGTCCCCTCACTGTTTTTCTTCTTCTTCCTTCCTTCCTTCATTTATTTATTTATTTGATTTTTCGAGACAGGGTTTCTCTGTATAGCCTTGGCTATCCTGGAACCCACTCTGTAGACTAGGCTGGCCTTGAATTCAGAGATCCGCCTGCTTCTGCCTCCTGAGTGCTGGGATTAAAAGTGTGCACCACCACTGCCCGGCTTCTTCCTCCTCCTTTTATTTATTTATTATTTTATTATTTATTTTATTAATTTAGTCACTTTACATCCCACTCACTGTCCCCTCTCCTGGTCACTCCCTCCCATAATCTTTTCCCTCACCCACCCCCCTCCTCTGAGAGGGTGCCCCTCCTCCTGGGTATCACCTCACTCTGGCACATACAGTCTCTGCAGTGGTAGGCACATCCTCTCCCACTGAGGCCAGACAAGGCAGCCCATGTAGAAGAACATATCCTACAGAGAGGCAACAGTTTTGAGGATAGCCCCTGCTCCAGTTGTTTGGGACCCACATGAAGACCAAGCTGCACATCTGCTACATATGCCAGGGAGGCCTAGGTCCAGCTTGTGTATGTATGCTCTTTGGTTGGTGGTTCAGTCTCTAAGAGATCCAAGGGTCCAGGGCTGTTGGACTCCATCGCAGTCTTCCTGTGGAGTTCCTATCCCCTTGGGGGCACTCAATCCTTCCCCCTACTCTTCCATAAGAATCCCCAAGCTCCATCCACTGTTTGGCTGTGGGTGCCTGTATCCATCTGAGTCAGCTGCTGAGTGGAGCCAACATTAGTAGTGTCAGGGATTGGTGCTTGCCCATGGGATGGGTCTGGAGTTGAGCTGGTAACTTGTACAACCACTTTGGAAATCAATTCGGCAGTCTCTTAGAAAACTAGGAATAGTTCTACCTCAAGACCCAGCTATACCACTCCTGGGCATATACCCAAAAGTTGCTCCAACATCCCACAAAGGCACTTGCTCAATTATGTTCATAGCGGCTTTACTCATAATAGCCAGAAACTAGAAACAATCTAGATGCCCTTCAACCAAAGAATGGTAGAGAAAATGTGACACATGTACATAATGGAATACTGTTCAGCTATTAACAACAAAGACACCATGAATTTCACGGGCAAATGGATAGAACTTCTTACTCCTTTAAAAAAAATATTTGTAGGAGCTAAAGAGATGGCTCAGGGGTTAAAGCACCACTTGCTGAGGATCCAATCCTCTGCTTATTGTTTTTTGGGGGTAACAGGCACACATGTGGTACATAGACATACCCATGTATGTATGTGTGTGTGTATATATATATATATATATACATGCATGTATATCTGAATGTGTATATACATGCAAGCAAACAATTCATATACATAAAACAAAATTTACAAAGAAACAAATTATTTTTTTAATTATACTTTTTATTAACTTTTTGAGGGGAGGGATAGTTGCATGCCACAGAACATGTGTAAAGGTCAGAGGATAGCTTTTGGGAGTCTGTTTTCTTCTACTACATGCATCTCAAAGATTGAAATTAGGTAGTTAGGTTTGGTGGCAAGCACCTTTACCCATTGAGCCACCTAAGCATCCTCTTCTGGTTTGTTTGGCAGTGCCTCATGTAACCCATGATGACCTTATACTCTTTGGGTAGTAGACCTTGGGAGGACGACATTGAACTTCTGATCCTCCTGTCTCTACCTCCTGAGTGCCAAAATGATAAACATGTGCAGCCATGCCCAGCTTTTCTTTTCAACACCAAACCAACTTGCATCAAATCTTGTACTCAGCACTCGGTGACATGGGTCAATGTGTTAGGAGCCAAGGCTGTAATGAAACTATGTCCCGCTGCTGGCTGAAGTATAGATGTGATCGTTAGAGCTGCAGAAGCTCATCTTGGACCATGAGGCATTGCTGGGAATGGAAGCCACATATGACCCAGACTTGATAAGTAGAGCCTAAATTTTCAGCACGATGTAGCCTCCATACCTACCATCTGGTGCATAGACAGCTTTTGCTTTTGTGTTCTTACATGTGTGGTTTGTGTAATCTACTATTGAGTTAGGGTTTCTTGGACTAGAGATGGCTTTGCCATTCAAGGGTAGGCTCATAACTAAAAATATAATCACTAAGGTTTTTTTATTCTATAAACAAAGATAATATTTTGCTGTTCTTAGTGCATCTACAGCTAATATTTCTCATGCAAAAGTTAGCCAATGGTTGTAGGTGGTGATAGGTTGAGATGCCATGGCTGAGACAAGTCAGTTAACTTGTGGGATGTTTTGTCTTTGTTAGAGGACTCCTCTCAAATGCTGACCTGTCACTAAGGGCATGACAATTACCAGGATGAATATTTGGGTAAGAGGGAACTGCCTCAGCTCTGGTGCTCGGAGGGAAGGGTGAATACCCTTCTTCTTCGCAACTCACAGAACTAAACCAAAGCAAAACTGCAGGAGGAGCAGAAGAGAAGAGGGTGGGCACAAGTGGGCATCTATGGCCCTTACTTTCATGGGCTTCCAGAAGAAAATAGGAGATTCTAGCTGTACAACCCTGAACAGTGGTAACTCAGGAAAGCATCAGGAGGGACTGGGGGCCCTGGGCAATGGTGAGAACCTTGGTGGACTGGAGACTTCATTTAAGGGTATGGACATGGGAGAGAAAAGCTGCATGAGGAGGCTCAGCTTGTCTCTAACCCCAGCTCTATCAGGCATGAGACAAAGAAGCTGACAGTTCAGGGGTTGTACCAGAACAGAGCCAATGAACACAGACTGGACATCTGCCGTAAAACCTCACCCTGAAGGTGGTGGTGTAGGAGGCTGTGGTAGGTGATTACTTCAGGGTGGAGCCCTCATCAAGGGGATTAGTGTCTTTCTGACAGGCCATGGAGCATCCACTGCTTCCCAGCATGTGAGGACACAGCAGGCAGAGGTTATCTGTGCCAGGAGGACACCAAGTCTATGCCTTCTTGCTATTGTGCTTCCTAGCTTCCAGAATAGCCAGGGATAATGTTCTTCTTGGCATGGTGTCCAGAGTGTAGAATCTGTTCTCATGGCCCCAAATGAGGAAGGGTGTGCAATGGGGAGGCTTGGTGTCCACCAGAGAGAGGCCCTTGCCAGCCTGGCCCTGTGTGGGAAGAGGTGCCCTGGCACCCTCTAGTGAAGGCTGCTGGTTACTGTGACTCATCCACAAGGACATTCATGCCACCCTTCCCAGGAAGAGGAGCGGCCTGCTGAGTAAACAGACCTGGGGGCAGCAGGGAGCCCAACTGGCACTTGGAGCATGACTCTGCCTTCCTTTTGTGTGTGAGAACAGGTAGCCAAAGATGACAACCACACGATGGAAAAGCCAACAAGAGCAAATGCTGCTCCTGGAGGAAATGGGGTCAGTGAGTCGAAATTATCATCTCGGAGACATTGGCAGGGATACTATCTGTATCCATAAAACCAGAGCAGAAACTGGGGAAAGAAAACAGCAGAGAAAGCTGAGTGAAGGAAGGTACCGTTGTCAAAATTAAAACACAGAGGGAAATGCATGCAACACAATTCTCCAGGAATTGGTGTGTGTGTGTATGTGTCTGTGTGTGTGTGTATGTCTTCATGTATGCATTTATGGGTGTATATGAGTGTGTGTGTGTGTGTGTGTGTGTGTGTGTGTAAAAGACAGATAGTGTAAGGGGATAGCTAGACTTAACGTATTGAGTGAGAAATCCAAATGTGCTGAACAGGAGTTTGGAGAGAATGAAAAGCCATTGAGATTGGAAGGGAGGTGTCCTGACTCCTACCACTGTTGGGACAAACCTTTCTGAAATTGGAGGCTTGAAACAACTTGAATGTGTTATATTTCCTAACTACAGAGATCAGAAGTCCCAAAATGAGGAGCCAGCAGGACTTCTGGAAGCTATAGAAGAGGTGACTTCTCACCTTTCCCAACATCTACGGGTCACCTTTGTTCCTTGGCTGGGGGTCTCTTCTTTGGCTTCAAGGTGATCTTCAAATCCCTGTGACGCCTGCTTCCATCTCACCTACTCCACTATTGTATCTCACTCATAACTACATTGTCTGTATTGTGTCTGTCTGTCTGTCTGTCTGTCTTAGTTTAGGTTTCCTTGCTGTGAAGAGACACCATGACCAAGGCAACTCTTATAAAAGAAAACATTTGATTTGGAGCTGGCTTATAGTTTTCAGTGGTTTAGTCCATTATCATCATGGTGGGAAATATGATAGCCTGCAGACAGACAGGGTGCTGGAGGAGCCCAGAATTCTCCATCTTGATCTGAAGGCAGCTGAAAGGAGACTGGATTCCACATTGGGCAGAGCTTGAGCATAGAAGACCTCAAAGCCTGCCCCCACAATGACATGCTTCCTTCAACAAGGCCATACCTACTCCAACAAGGCCACACCTCCTAATAGTGCCACTCCCCACCTCATGGGCTAAGCATTCAAACACATGAATCTATGGGAGTCATACCTATTCAAACCACCACACTATGTAGTATGTCTGTCTGTCTGTCTATTCACTATTATCTAGCTATCATATATTTATCATCTATTATCTATCTATCCATCTATCATCTATATATTTATCATTTTTATCATTAATCTATCATTTATCTATCATCTATCCATCCATCTATCCTATCAGTTATGTTCCTTTAGATAACCCTAACCAATACAGATGCCAAAAAAGGATCTTTGAAAAATTGGACCAAGAGCATGGAAGATGGTGACTGTCTGTACACAGATGTTCCTCATCCTTCTGTCAGCCACCTACTCCACCCACCCACCCACTCATTCATTCTCACCCCCCCCCTCCGTTGTTGTTAAACCTACCATGAAGCGATCAGAGGAGAGAAAAGCAATGGGAAGTGCAAATTGTCTGTGTGTGAAGGTCACAAGATACTGTACTTGAGAACTGGAGTGCTCTAGAGGAAAGCTGGCTCTCCAATAAGGCAGCGAGCTGGTGAGAAGTCCAGTTTGTCAAAGCCAATAGACCACCGTACTCTACATTTTCTTATACATCTGAAACTAAACTATAAAACCAACCTCTCAGGAGCCCACAAGGAAGAACAAAGAGACCTGACAGAGATTCCTAGTGGTGTAGTAAGATCTCCTCCATCTTGCCCCATTCTATAATACATAATGGAAAAGTCGTAAGCTGGGAGAGGAAACAGTGTCTTCCTTATGAGACTCTGGTATAGAAGCCCTAGCAAAAACCCCGTAGTAGCACTCACCTAAATAAAGGTGATGCAGAGCAGAACCTGTTACATTATGGGGTGAAGACACCAGTGTGTTAAACCTCTCACTCAGCCCAAGTCCTTGGCCTAGTGAAGAGAACACCTCTATTAATGATCCATCAGAAGGGCTGGAGCGATGGCTCTCAGGGTAAAGGTGCTTGCTACCAAGGCTGATGACTGAAGTTTGACTCCACTTGGTGTAAGGAGAGCACTAACTACTGCAAGTTGTCTTCTAACCTTTGTGCATGCACTGTAGTACATGTACACACATACACACACACACACATTAATTAATTAATTAAGTAAAATATGATAAAATATTAAAGACCCAGCAGAAGATGGGTAACCACTTTCCAGAATGAAAATTATTTACCTTTCTCTGATTTTTGAAGAAAAAAAAAGCTTTTTTTCTAACATGTAAAAAGTTACTAGCATGTTAAACCTTTAAAGGAAAGGTGGCAATATTCAAAATTAGATGTGCTATTTCAGCAGAGAGGTGGAAACTGCAGAATCCATGGAAATATGAGGAATGAAAACCACCACCACCACCACAGAGATGGGAATGTTCTCAGCAGCCAAGGTGAACTTGAAGGCAATCTCACAGAAACATTAGAAGAAAAAGCAAGCAAAACCTCAGTAGTGAAAACGAAAGACCAACAGCCCAAGGGCAGTGGGAAGAGCACAGCTCACACCTTGGCTGCTCTTCTCCTGCTGAGCCCAAATATCTGACACAAAGCCACTTAAGGAAGCAAAGTTTTATTGCAGTCATGGCTCTGAGGAAGGCACTGGAGAGGAAGCAGCTTGGTCTGTAGTGCCAAGGTACAAGCCAAGAAAGGGTAATGCTAGTGCCTGGCTGGCATGCTTATTTCTCCCCTTTAATTTAGTCCAAGACTCCATTCTATGGAATGGTGTTGCCCACATTCAAGGTGTGTCTTTCTTCTCCAGTTAAACCTCTCTGGAAACCTCTCATGAATATGCCCTGAGACGTGTCTTCTAGATGATTCTAAATACCACTACATTTCTAAGGCTAACAATCACATATGCACCCCTTGTCACTTTGACACCCAAGGCAATGACAATAAGAAGGCCACAATTCTTCCCAGTATGACATAGCCATCCCACTCCCAAAGTCCCCAGAATCTTAGACTCCCAATATTGTTTAAAAGTCCAATTTGAAGTTTCTTCTGAGACTCAAGAAGAACTCTTACCTCTGAGACCCCTATAAGGCCAGAAAAACAGACCCAACTCCACTTGCTACCAGGGATTCTGTAACTACCACATGTGGCATGGGCCCATATAAGCTACCTGCAGTCTCCTTCCCTTCCCCATTTATTTTGGTTGACCTGCTCTTGTGGCTACACTCCATGGACACCCACTTCCTCTCATCATATCTCCCTTGCTAGATGTCAGTCCAATTCCCACCAAGGACTCTCTCTATGACCCAGAGTTTCAGATTTCTTCTACTGCCTGACTGGGACCCTTTAATTGTCCTAACCAGCCTTCGGACATAGGATCAGTTCACACTGCCAGGGGATACTTGTGCCACTCTCCTTGAACAAACTGCTAAAGGCAGCAGACTGTAGCAGAGAAACAGAAAAGATGGATAGAGGCTGTGTTCTCCAGATCCAGACAGACAGCTATAAAATACCAGATCCCAGCCCAGCTATAAAGTAGCACTACCCTGAGTATTATAAACACCCCTGTTTAAAGAAGAAAGGTGAATTGAGCAAGAAAGGAAGAAAAAACCCCAACAAACTCCAGATGTGCAAATCTGAACACACAAGAACAACACAAAACCAATAGTATATCACCTCCGAATAATACAAATTCCACAGGAATGATCCCTAATGACAACAACATGGAAGAGCATCCCGACATGGTCAAACAACTCAGACACGACAAAGACAAAGAGATGAATGCTGTAATAAGGAGATAAATCTAAGACATGAAAATGAAATTTGAATTTTTAAAGAAATCTCAAACTGAAATAATGTAGGAAATGAAAAACCCAATAAACCAGTTAACCCACAGTAGGGAAAAAAATAAAAAGGATCATGTTGAAAATGGAAGACATGGAGTTCAGCCACCTTTTTTTTTGGTTTTTCGAGACAGGGTTTCTCTGTGTAGCCCTGGCTGTCCTGGAACTCACTCTGTAGACCAGGCTGGCCTCGAACTCAGAAATCCTCCTGTCTCTACCTCCCAAGTGCTGGGATTAAAGGTGTGCGCCACCACTGCCCTGCTTCAACCACAATTTTTTAAAGAAACAAAACATAGCAGAATTTGAGGACATTAAGAAAAGAGTTAACCTTTGAATTATGAGCATAGAATAAAAATAGTGAAGATACAGAGAAAATCTTCAGTAAAATCATAGAAGAAAGCTTCCCAAGCTGAAAGAAGGGCATGTCTATCAATATTGAAGAAGCCAACAGAACACTGGTGATAAATAACTCAATCTTGTATACACAATAAAGCTTAAGACATGACTATATCAAGACTTTGTAAAGCACATGTGACAACTTCCATAAAGATGAGTTCTATAGATTGACTACATGTGACTCTTATGAGTTCTATAGGTTGACAAGCTCATCATAAGGATCTTAGGAGAATCTGGTGTGGTCTCAGCTACACATGCAAAGGCCACCAGACTCTTAGCTATATCTGCTCCCCGCTACATAAACTACAGAAATCAAACTACCTTCTCACCTCCCTGGAATCATTACTCTGCCAACAATGGTGGTCACAGAGAACCCTGCAGAACACACCAAATAGAAAAGAGAAGAAAATAAATCCTCCCTGGCATATTATAGTTCTGAGATGAAAACGCAGAGCAGAGTTCATTGAGATCTTAATGGAGAAACATGAAGTTAGGTATAAAGGAGAGCCTATTGGAATAACACCCACAGATGTTTCAACAGAAACTTTGAAAGCCAGAAAGGTCTGAAAGACCACAGCTGTCAACCCAGCAAAACTATTAAAATGGAAGAAGACACAAAAACTTTCTATCTTTAATACAAATTAAAAGGGATTTATGAGACAAAGCCAGCTCTACGGAGATATTAGAAGGACTACTCAATCTGAAGAGACAGATTAACACACTCAAGAGGGCAAAAGGAACAAATCAGCAAGGCCAGAATAATCAAAAGAGATCTGAAAACATTCACACATACAAATTCACAAGTGACAAGAATTATACATGTCTTTCAATACTAACTGAACATTAATGATTCCCAATCCCCCCCCTCAAAAGAAAAAAAAAAAGACACAGACTAAAAGACTGGACTGGAAAAGAAAATACATATGTTGATGTTCCCAAGATATACACCTTACCATCAAAGACAGATACTTCCTTATGGTAAAAGGATGGGAGAAGGTATTCCAAACAAATGGGTCTAAACAGCGAGATGTGTAGCTATTTTAATATCTGACTAAATAAATATCAAATCAAAAGTAGTGAGAAGAAATAAGAGGGACAGTTCAGACACATTACAGGAAAATCCCACCAACACAGTATTACAACCCTACATACATATGCAGCAAGCAGAGGGACACCCAATTTCATAAAAGAAACACTATTAGGTCTAAAATCACACTGGTCCCAATGAAGTGATAACTGTTGGTTGCAACATCCCACTCTCACCAGCAGACAGGTCATTAGAATGTAAAGAAAACAGAAATACCCTGGAACAAAATGACATCATAAATCAAATGAACCCAACTGATATCTGCAGAACATCCCATCCAAACACTAGAGAATGCATGTTTTTCTCAGCAGCCATTGGAACTTTCTCCAAAATCAAGCATATATTAGTACACAAGCAAGCCTGAACAAATATAGAACAAATTAAAAGCACATTCTACTTTCTGTCTGACATAATGGGATAAAGATGGATACAAAAGCAATGGAAATTACAGAAAATACACAAACTCATCGAAATTAGACAATACACTACTGAATGATATTATTGGATCAAAGGTAAAAATTTAAAATTCCTAGAATAGAATAAAAATGAAAATACATAATGCCAAAATCTGTAGGACAAAATGAAGGCAGTTCTAAGAGGAAAATTTATAGCTCTAAGTGCCTACATTAAAAAAAATTCATGAGCTCTTAAATTAATAATTTCATGATGGAACACTTGGAAGCTCCAGAACAACAAGAAAAATCAGCACACAAAATAGTAGACAGAAAGAAATAATTAAACTCAAGGCTGAAATTAATGAAATAGAAACAAAACCAAAGAGTCCAAAGAACCAATTAAATAAAGAGTTTGTTCTTTAGAAAGATTAAGAAGATTGGTAAACCTTTAGGCAAATTAACCAAAAGAGAGAGGTCCCAAATTAATAATATTAGAGATGAAAAAGAGATGCTATAACAGATACCTCCATTTAAAACAGACATTATAACATTGTTGTATCAGAATCATAAGGACACACTCTACAAACCTGTATTTCAGAAAAGTGGATAATCTAAAAGCAATCAATTAATTTTGAGATGCATAAGGTCTGCCAAAAGTAAATCAAGATGAAATAAATAACTTAAACAGACTCATGACAGTCAATCAGGTAGAAATACTAATTAAAAGTTTTCGAACTGAGGGAGAATTAGCCTTTCCCAGGCATGGGCCCTGTTATTGGTTATCCAATACAAAGCATTCAGTCCTTAAACTATATCTACACAAATAACAACAGGTTGCATTCATTATTTATGTACCTCTTTCAGTCTTTATGTTTCTCTCTCTCTCTTACATGCTCCTCTCTCTCTCTCTCTCTCTCTCTCTCTCTCTCTCTATATATATATATATATATATATATATATATATAAAA
>JADRCH010000016.1:2177979-2196067 GCA_019843965.1 Rhynchomys soricoides | reverse complement strand
ATATATATATATATATATATATATATATATATATAAAATCAGAGAAAAAGAGGCTATCAGTTTGAAAGTGGAGGTGCATGAGAGAGGTTGGAGGAAGGGCATCTGGGAAAGGCTGGAGGGAGGAAGGGGGTAAAGTGATGTGATTGCATTTTAATTAAAATGTATTAAGAAAATAAAACTCTCCCAACTTAAACCACAGGGCTAGAGATATTCAGTTGAGACTTCTACAAAACTCTCAAAGAACTAACAGCAATACTCTGCAAATGATTCCACAAAATAGACAATAGAGTAACATTTCCAAATTTTTTTTACAAAGGGAGCACCACTCTGATAGCAAAGCCAGACAAAGATCAAACAGAAAAGCATAGAGCTGGAGAGATGGTTCAGTGGTTAAATACACTTGCTTCTCTTTCAGAAAGAAGATCCAGATACAGTTCCCAGCATGCACATGGTGGATCACAACCATCTGTAACTTCAGTCCCAGAGGATCTGAAGCCCTCCTTTGATTTCCTCAGATACCAGTCATGTACAGGGTGAATGTACACATACAGGTAAAAATATTCATACATGTAAGCAAATAAAAATACATCTAAACTTTTTTAAAAAAAATTATA
This sequence comes from Rhynchomys soricoides, assembly GCA_019843965.1. Taxonomy (NCBI): domain Eukaryota; kingdom Metazoa; phylum Chordata; class Mammalia; order Rodentia; family Muridae; genus Rhynchomys; species Rhynchomys soricoides. The sequence continues at coordinate 2,195,453 of JADRCH010000016.1, read as the reverse complement.
GACCAATACATCTAATGAACATGGATGCAAAATTCCTCAATAAAATACTTGCAAACTAAATTCAAGAACACATTGAAAAAATTAGCTACTAAAGTGGACATTTCTGGTTTCTTTGGCAACTTAGGTTATAATGATGTTTTGCTGAAGCAAACACAGGTGAAAGGCTGTTTTGCTATAGCAAATACATGAAAGGTATTTAGAGGCATGGTGTTTAGAAGGAATATAAATATGACCCCACAGACAGTGAGAACTCATGCACTGATTTGCTTTGCTCCTACTTGCTAGTCTTTGCTGACAACGTGCATGTATTGGTTCGCTTTACATCGTGTAGCTGAACTTTGTTTGTGGTGATTTCATAGCAAGAAACTCAACAAAGGACTTCTCAGTGAGATTACTGCTGCTTCTACCTGCTTCTACAGACTCAGGTGGGTTGGTGACCCTTGCAGTTTCTTCTGGAATAATCTGTCCTTGCTGATTCAGGTGTGGTATTTGCCCTGAGTGGATAGGACTGCAGCTGCTGATTCATGTTTGGTGTCTGCTAGTGGTCTCGACTGAGAACAACAAAGATTGGAATCACCCCCAAAACTATTTCTACACAGGTCCACTTCCCCTGTATCCTAATAACCTTTCTTATCACTACCTTTGGTGGGTGGTGGGCTAGAGGGGAGGTTGAACTCTTATTAAAGCAGGTTGTGAAAAATATACGCCAACAATCCACCAGTTCAACATTCCTAGTCCAGGCTTCTGACAGCTTGCCAGAACTCAGATGATATGGATGGTGGCTGGGATTTCCGAACACCATGGCTTCCTCTTCTCTGCTAACTGAATGGCAAGGGAACACATTCCCCTTCTCTTTCTAAATCTAGGGTCCCCATATGACCCAGAATCACTCTCTCACTCCCCTGACAACTTGGATCCTTGTCTCCAACACATATAAGAATGTTATGGCAAATTGCCCCATACCTCACCAAGTTAAAAACCTTTATTGACACTCCCCACCCCCCAAAATGACCTCTGTCTTCCTCTAACCACAGAATCAGATTCAGGCACTGGGCCATCATCTCTTGTGCTTTCTTATCCTGTGCTACCCTCCGTTCATCCTAGAGCATAGGACACTTCTATTTCTTCCATAGCTTGCAGTCACCCTCCTGTCCTTGTCTCTCTGTAAGGTCCTTTCTCTGATATAACACAATACCCCCTATCCTAAATATATGGAGCAGCCCAAATCTCCTCATTCAATGCCTCCTCCAGGCAGGACTTCTAGTTACCACTCACTCCCATACAAAATTTCTATTCTGGTAACTTAAATACCTAAAGGATCCTCCAGCCTGGTCCAAGACTTAGAAAAATTAATGAAACTATAGTCCCTACTCTCCCCATAGTTCCCAACTCCTATAAACTCTTCATCTACCACCACCTATTTTTCAGTTTTTGACTTAAGAGACACCTTGTTTTTCTTTCTTTTTAATTTTTTTTTTTTTACTACACCCCTACAGTCTCTCCACTCCTCCATCACCTAGGAAGTCCCAGATAAGCTACATTCCCCACAACTTACTTGGACAGTCCTACCCTAGGGCTTCTGAGACAGCCTCCACTTCTTTGGCCAAGCTCTGTAAGGACTCAGCCCTGTCTCCCAGTTTCCTTCTGCAGTGTTTGGTTGGCCTTCTCCTCTGCTGCCCAACCCACTAGGCCAATTTCCATCAAACCCTCCTCAGTGCTCTGGGTTCCTGAGGCTTATTCAGCATCCAGGAAGAAGACACTAATCTGCACTCTGACTGTTCACCACCTAGGTCTCTGTCCCCTCCCCTTTAGTACTGGCTGGTTTTGTGTACACAAGCTGGAGTTATCACGGAGAAAGGAGCTTCAGTTGAGAAAATGCCTCCATGAGATCCAGCTGTAAGGCATTTTCTCAATTAGTGATCAAGGATGGAGGGCCCCTTGTGGGTGGTACCATCTGTGGGCTGGTAGTCTTGGGTTCAATAAGAAAGCAAGCAGAGCAAGCCAGGGGAAGCAAGCCAGTAAGAAATATCCCTCCATGGCCTCTGCATCAGCTCCTGCTTCCTGACCTGCTTAGTTCCAGTCCTGACTTCCTTTAGTGATGAACAGCAATGTGGAGATGTAAGCTGAATAAATCCTTTCCTCCCCAACTTGCTTCTTGGTCATGATGTTTGTGCAGGAGTAGAAACCCTGACTGACACCTTCTCTCCTAGAAGCCACTCCCCTTCCTCCTTCTCAGATTCAGGAACTGCTCACCATGCCCCTTACTCAAGACAAGGGGAGAACTTAAGGCGCTACTCTCTTTAACTTTTTCCTGAGTCTTTTTAACATTTTCCGAATGTGGATTCTTAGCTTCTCACACTTAGCACTTCCCCTCTGTGAGGCCTCTAAGGGCCCAGAGAGGAACCTTTCCTCTTTCCATGGCCTCAGCAAACCTCCATAGATCTGCTTAAACCTGCCCTTGCCCAGCTCTTTCCTCTGCTGCTTCCCAATGCCCTTAGACCCTTCTTTTTCTTGCCCTCCAATCAGGGACAAGCACTAACCGCTCCTTGTCATAAGGTAGGAGATACTTATTCTCCCAATGCTCATTTCTCAAAGCAACTGGACCTGGTTTGCCAAGGCTGGCCCTGTGCCTACGAACTATGACTGCTGTTGCACCCCTATTTCCAGCACCTAACAAAATTTTGCTCCTCAGCCCTTTCTGTGTAAACACTCACTTCAGTCACTCAGCAATCTCCTCATTTATGGAGCCTTTCTCTCCTTGCCCCCAACCCAGGCATACATACTCCATGCTTTACCTGTGGACCTCACCTTTAATCCCTCTCATCCTCTAGTTAAGAGACTACTCCTTTACTTCCTGCCATCTCTTCAGCCGCAGACTAATATCATCCCTCTCATTCCTGGGTCTCACCATGAATCCCTTCTCACACATCCTTGGTGACCGTCTTCACAGACCATATGGTTCACGTGGCGGTTCCAACAAAAAGCCTCCCTCCCCCAGCTGAATACACTATTACCTGAGGACACCCCACTCCCCCATCTCACACTCCCTCTTTGAGGCCAAGTCCCTTCCTTTTCACACCCTTGCTCCGTAGGCAGAAAAGACAGATCTCACAAGGTACCTTACCCTGGCCAAAGATAAACAGGTTAACGTCTGTACCGACTCCAAGTACGCCTACAATATCATCCACTCCAATGTCCTAATGAGGAGATGGAGGGGATTCCTAACACAGAGAAACACCATCACCGTGTAGAGACCCCTAGAGGCAGTGTTGCTACCCACCACAACCTTGATAGTACCCTGTACACTACAGGAGACACAAAAAGATACATTGTCATGTATCTCTTGGGATATTAATGTAGCAGATAAACTGGCCACAAAAGCTGCTCTCACACACCAAGAGAGACAGAAAGGATGAGAACCCAAATCCCACATCCTGTAACAGTAACACACACACACACTCACACACAGGCACATGCACACGCACGCACACGCACACGTTAAGCCCCAAGCCCCTCTCCTGCTTCCTTAAGCCCAATTTTTTCTTTTCTTTTTTGTTTTTGTTTTTCAAGACAGGGTTTCTCTGTGTAGCCCTGGCTGTCCTAGAACTCACTCTGTAGACCAGGCCGGCCTGAAGCTCAGAAATCTGCCTGCCTCTGCCTCCCAAGTGCTGGGATTAAAGGCGAGCGCCACCACTGCCTGGCCTTAAGCCCAGTTCTTAACTACCTACACTCCCTACTCCATCCAGCCAATCAGACTCTGTCACGTTACTTTCCACACAATACTGTTCAGTCCAGCAGGAGGATAAAGCTTTTCTTCAGAAGCTCCCTCAGATCTGCAGCATCAGGCCTCTACCCTTCTCCATTCCCCAGATGAGAGACGGCTTCTACCAGCCTCAGACTGGTTATCTTCACACACATGCCCCCAGTAAAGAGGTACAATGTTTCTTGGTTCAAACCAACATTTTCTCGTGATGGGTGGAAGCTTTCCTACTTCCAACAAAAGACCCCCCATCATTGCCCAGTTCCTTCTCTGAAATTATTCCTTGCTTTGGCCTCCCAACCTCCATCCAGTTCAAATGTGGTCCAGAATTTACTTCAGTTCCCAATCCAAATCTCACTTCTTTTCTTTCTTTTCTTTTCTTTTCTTTTTTCTTTTTTGGCTTGGTTTTTCGAGACAGGGTTTCTCTGTGTAGCCCTGGCTGTCCTGGAACTCACTCTGTAGACCAGGCTGGCCTTGAACCCAGAAATTTGCCTACCTCTGCCTCCTAAGTGCTGGGATTAAAGGCGTGCCCCACCACTGCCCAGCACTTCTTTTCTTAACATACCCTGAAAGTTCCACATCCCTTACCATCCACAGTCTTCTGGGAAGGTGGAACAAGGTAATTGCACCTTTAGGGAAACTGACCAAACTCTCCCTAGAACTAAAATCAGACTGGGTAAAATGTCTTCCTCTAGCTCTTTTGAGAATCTGCTCTCTCCCCCAAAAGTGTGCATGCTTCAACAGAGCAGACATATTCTCCCTCTGAGCATTTAACCATTAGAATTTCCTTTGCCCCCACAGACAGCATCTCAACCCCTGTTCTTTCTCAGGCAGCAACTGCGGAACAGAAACTTCCCCTCTTCCTCTCCCCAGCCCCTTTTCCCACAGAGGAGGGAGACACAGTCCTTCAGATAGATAGGAGACTTCCTGGCAGAGGTCCACCACCCACTTTAGACCTCAGATGGACAGGACTCCACAAAATTATTCTCCTGACCCCCACAACCAGTAACCCAGACAACTTCTCATCCTGGTCACATCTGTCCTGTCTTATAGGATCTGCCCCCTCACAGAGCAGTCACAACTGGATTTATGTTGCTAAGCCCCATTAAGCCCCCTTCTTTACCTGAACAGACAGCTGGATCAGACCCCATTGCTTCTGCTCTTCCACCCATTCCTGAAGGACCTTCATATTGACCTTAGTGGATGCTGGGACTTGTCTCAGACTGGGACTCCTTCTCAGATACCCTGAGGAGTTGTGGCTCCAAGGAACTTTTTATTCACAATACCTGAGACCAAATCCAGTTTTTCCTCCACCTGTCTAAATTTCCTCCTTACCTTTCTTCAGTGATGTTTGCATGTCCTGAATCTTATCATATAACTATTGATTTGCTTTCATTTTCTTTGTAGGCCTTTTGTCTCCTGCCCCCAGCAACTGGGGTTGGGGAGAGAAGCCCCTCTGGCCCTCTTTTCCATGACTGTTATAACATTAGGGGTTATCAGTTGCCTTCCCTGCTTCAGAATCTCCTCTCAGTTATACAATGCTTCTTCATTACTCTCAGCCCTTACTCTGTCTGACTCTACTCACCAAAAGTATTGCTCAAATAAAGTTTTTAAAATTTTTTTAATATATGTGTATGTTTGCTCTGTCTGCATGTACACCTGTATGCAGAAGAGGGCATCAGGTCTCATTATAGATGGCTGTGAGCCACCACGTGGTTGCTGGGACTTGAACTCAGGATCTTTGGAAAAGTGGCCAGTACTCTTAACTGTTGAGCCATCTCTCCAGCCCCATCACTTAAATATTAAATGGGAGGTACCTTGCTCTGGAATCCAAGGTAACACAATTTCTGGGCCTGGGGAGGAAACTTTAGCTTTAATACAGCTGAAAAGGCAGACCTGCATGCAGGAGGGCCCTTTTAGTGTCTTTCAGATAGTGTTATGACTTAACTGGCAACAACACAGAGCCTAGCTATACAGGCCTCTAGAGCCTGTCTTGACTTGTCATCAACAGAAACAAGCCACATTGTAGCTATGTAGAGTAGGATCCTGAGGCCTGTTGTTGACCAGTACAGAGATCTGCTATATAGTTTTTCTGCAGAATTTCACCTTCCCCGGTGGCTGGTCTGGGGCTCCTATTTCTGACGATTACACCAAATCAGTAACCATAATGCCCTAGGACATAGACCAGGAAAAAAACCCCGCAAGGAATAGTATGGATAATTAAGCTTATAAAGTGCGGGACATGGGATTTTGACCTCAAATGGTTATCTAATGGCAAAATGACTTCCCTACAAAGGCCACCCTCTGCTGGGAGGTGGAGGCATTAGACATCCCTGTCTCTGTTCATACCTTGGATCCATGGAAAGTCTCGGCCCCTCGCCTAATAATAAAACTCTCCCTCAGAAGAAAACAGGCCAGCCAAACCTCAGTCAGACCCTTTGATCCCCATGCTCCCCTCCTTGAAAGGCTGCCTTTCATAGATGGTAGCCACAAGATGCTCTCTACAATACAACCTGCTCTAGAAGACTGTCGGATCTGCCTGACAGCAAGATAAGTTACATATTTGGGGCATAGGCTTAACTAAAATCCCTTTAACCAATGACTCCATGCCCCAGACCTGCCTCTGGGCCTTGCCTGTATAAGCAGACTGGGTGGGACCTCTCACCTGCACAGTAGCTAATCTCCTACTCAAGAGCTCCTCTAGTGGCACCTGTTTTGTATATCCCAATGGCCTCTTGTCCTGCTACCCCATCAATTGCCCCATGTGCCACGTGCCAGATCTTATAGTCATCCATGAGAAGAAAATAAACCACCAGCCCACCCCTATCTGAATCAAAGGGGATGAAATAGTCCACAGCTGTTAGGAGTAACCATGGCAAGAGCTGTGATCCTGGGAGGAAGGCCATTGGACTCCAAGTCCAACACAGCCACTCTTCCCAGCCAATCAAGGCCAATCTGACACTGGTACAGACTAGCACTGAAAACCTACAGACTCAGATGAACTCCCTGGCAGCCAGAGTGTTATAAAATAGAAGGGGATTAGATTTCATTATGGCAGAAAGAGGGGGGGGGGAACCTGTGCTGTAAGAAGGGAGGGATGATGCTTCTACACAAATTTATCAGGTGTTAGACAGCTTAAAAAAAAGAACAGATTCATGAGCCAAATTATAGCCATCCTCCATCCAGATGAACAAGGTTATGGGGCACATGGGTAACATCAATAACCCCCGTTTTGGGGCCCCTTATCATGATAGTTCTAGCTTTAAGTTTTGGTCCTTGTCTTTTAAGGTTCCTTTTAATCTGTTGCAGGAAGAGTACCACCCCTTCCTCAGCTCTTCCTAACTGAGGACTATCAACTCCTCATAGCCCAACAACCAGATGAGCCCAAAAAGCCAGTGTACAGCCTTAAGGAACTGAGATACATCTAAAGCCAAAAGACCCCAAACACCCCACGCTTCCCTTTTCTCTATCACTGTCCCTCCAGCACGAAGCAGTTAAGAAAGAATTGATGCCCCATTCCCTGCTTCTTTCCACTCTTCTGGGTCTGGAAAGTTTGAGTGCCTCTGTTGTAAAAACAGGATTCCTATGAGATTACAGCTGACCTTGCTCAATCTAATTGGTCAGCCACAGCCCAGAGAAGAACATTATTTGAGATGGTCTATCTCCCACTACAATCCGCCTTGTCTGAGCAGATACCTTCAGGCAAAAGAGACCAAGACCCACATGTTGATCCCTAGGAACTGCAGCAACTTGCTCACTCCCTAGCCTCTCACCTGCCATATAAGGAGTCCTAGCTAGCTTCCCCCCTCCCCCTGCAGCCTTGCAGAACCTCCATGCCTTCAGGAGAGCACCTGAACATTGCTGTTTGAAACACAGTCCCGTCTGAGGAGGTCAGACACTGGTTTCTTTCTGCTTTCTGCCTCTTTACTCTGTGCTCCTAAATCTAACAGGTGTGACACCTAGTATCACGTTCTAGGGCAGACCCCATACCCAGGAGTAATGGGCCAACACAAACAAGACTTGATTTTTTTTTCTTATTAAAGAGAGAGAGAGAGAGAAAGGGAGAAAAAGAAAACATGAAGATCAGTGGGTATGGAGGGTAGAAGGATTTTTGGAGGAGTTTGGGGAAATTAATATGATCAAAATACATTATACAAAAATTTCAAAGATTTAATAAAAGATACTATTATGTTGACGTTTTTCTTTTATTTTTGAGATTATAATATAATTACATCATTCCTCCTCTCCTTCCTCCCCACAAACTCTCCCTTATATCCTTCCTTGTTTTATTTCAAATTCATGGCCTCATTTTCTATTAATCATATATATATATATATATATATATATATATATAATTACCAATATATGTATTATTATATATATATTATATATATAGATTGTTATTATTATTATTACCAATTGGCATACTCTCTGGGGAAGACTATCTCCCAAGACTTTCTCTCACTGACAATATTCCTTAGTTGCCTCTAGTTATTTGTGTACAGTTAAGGCCTTGTGGGCTTTTCACTGTTCACTTTGGTATATCCATTGTTCTTGATCTTGTTTAGGTCATGTTTAGGCAGCCATGTTTGTGAAACTTTATGAGAGTAACTTCTGAGTTACTAAGAGAAATAGTCTCACATCAAAATCCTTGTTGTTTGGCTCTCACAATTTTTCTGCCCTTTCCTTTGAAAGGGAGTGTCTTTTTAGATGTATTCATTGGTAGTGGGCTACACAACTCTGCTTGTAATGGTCTCTATCTGTTGCAAAGAAGTTTCCTTGAAGAGGGGTAAGAACTACAGCTATTTGTTGATATAAAGACAAATATTTAGTTAGGGGTTATGCTGGCTTAGGAACGTGATGGCTGTGGGTTGTCCTCTAAGATCCATGACTTCACTAGTCCTGTGTAGTTGGCTAGGTTTCCAGTACCAGGCATGATTTCCTTCTTGTTGAGTGGGTATTAAGTCCAATTAGAGAGCTGTTGGTTACTGCCAAGATATGTGTGCCACTATATTGCCATGTTGATTATTGATCCAATTCAGAGACATCGTAGTTGGGTAGAACTTTTGATCGCTTACTTCTTTTGGAGGCTTGCACAGTACCTTGGGGTACCAGGCATTCAGGTTAGTTCCAGCTCAGGTGCTTCTGGGCCCTGTATCTAAAGTGCATTGTATCTTCAGCAATAGAGATTTATCTTCCTCCACTTGGGGCCAACCAAAGGTAATGATAAGGCCTGTATTTTTTGGGCATTTCTTGGACAACCCTGGCCAACAATTCCAACGAGGGCATCCCTGGTATCAGAAATTTCTCTAGGTGGGCTTTGGCTCTTGGAGGAAGCATTGTCAACTCAGACGAGAATATTTCATTTAAACTACATATGGATATTTATATACTGACTTATGTGTAGAATAGGTTTTTAAAATGTAAATAGTTATTATTCCTTATGACTTTTTAGAGGTATTATTATTATGGTGTTATTTTACCCTTCCTCCTTCTGTATTTCTCTCACTCCATCTTCTTAGAGCTCCTCTTGCCCATTTCCCTCTCCAGATCATTTGTATCCTGCTATTATCGGCTCTATTGCTGTCCCACCCCCTACACCAGCAATAGCCCGGTCCCTTTTTACTTTCTCCGGACTATGGGTTTTGTTGTTGTTGTTTGTTTGTTTTTTATTTTTGAATATTTACTTTATATATATTTCAAATGTTTTCCCCTTTGGAAACCCCCTACCCCATCCCCCTCCCCTGCCTCTATGAGGGTGCTCCCCCACCCACGCACCCACTCCCATCTTCCCTCACTAGCATTCCCCTACACTGGGGCACCTAACACCCTCAGGCCCAAGGGCCTCTCCTCCCACTGACAGCCAACAAGGCCCTCCTCTGCCACATATGTGGCCAGCACCATGAGTCCCTCTATGTGTATTCTTTGGTTGGTGGCCCAGTCTCCAGGAGCTCTGGGGGGTCTGGCCAGTTGACACTGTTGCTCCTTCCATGGGGATGCAGACCCCTTCAGCTCCTTCAGTCCATCCGGGATCCCACACTCAGTCCAATGGTTGACTGTGAGCATCCGCCTCTGTATTTCTCAGTCTCTGCTTGAGTCTCTCTAAAGACAACTTATCACGCTTCCATCAACAAGCACTTGCCAGAATCCACAAGAACGTCCCAGTTTGGTGGCTATATATGGGATATGTCCCCAGGTGGGGCAGTCTCTGGATGGCCTTTTCTTGAGTCTCTGCTCCACATTTTGTCTCAATATTTCTTCCTGTGAGTGTTTTGTTCACCCTTCTAAGAAGAACTGAAGCATCCACATTTTGGTCTTCCTTCTTAGGCTTCATATGGTTTGTGAATTGAATCTTGGGTATTCCAAACTTATCAGTGAGTACATACCGTGTTCGTTCTTTTGTGACTGAGTTACCTCGCTCAGGATGATATTTTCAAGTTCCATCCATTTGTCTACGAATTTCATGAAGTCATTGTTTTTAATAGCTGAGTAGTATTCCACTGTGTAAATGTACCACATTGTCTGTATCCATTCCTCTGTGAAGGGACATCTGGATTGTTTCCAGCTTCTGGCTATTATAAATATGGCTGCTATGAACATAGTGGAGCATGTGTCCTTATTATATGTTGGAGTGTCTTCTGGGTAAACGCCCAGGAGTGGTATAACTGGGTCCTCAGGTAGTACTATGTCCAATTTTCTGGGGAATCTGCCAAACTGATTTCCAGAGTGGTTGTACCAGCTTGCAATCCCACCAGCAATGGAGGAGTGTTCCTCTTTCTTCACATCCTCGACAGCATCTGCTGTCACCTGAGTTTTTGATCTTATCCATTCTGACTGGTGTGAGGTTGGATCTCAAGGTTGTTTTGATTTGCATTTCCTTGATGACTAAGGATGTTGAACATTTCTTTAGGTGCTTCTCGGCCATTCGAGTTTCCTCAGTTGAGAATTCACTGTTTAGCTGTTTTCCCCATTTTTGATAGATAGTTCTTTGTATAGATTAGATATTAGCCCTCTATCAGATGTAGAATGACTAAGGATGCTGAACATTTCTTTAGGTTCTTCTCGGCCATTCGAGTTTCCTCAGTTGAGAATTCACTGTTTAGCTGTTTTCCCCATTTTTGATAGATAGTTCTTTGTATAGATTAGATATTAGCCCTCTATCAGATGTAGAATGACTAAAGATGCTGAACATTTCTTTAGGTTCTTCTCAGCCCTTCAAGTTTCCTCAGTTGAGAATTCTGTTTAGCTCTGTTCCCCATTTTTAATAGGGTTATTTCGTTCTCTAGAGTCTAACTTCTTGAGTTTTTGGTATATATCGTATACTAGCCCTCTATTGGATGTAGGATTGATAAAGATCTTTTCCCAATTTGTTGGTTGCCATTTTGTCCTATTGACAGTGTCCTTTGCCTTACAGAAGCTTTACAATTTTATGAGATTCCATTTGTCAATTCATGATCTTAGAGCATAAACCATTGGTGTTCTGTTCAAGAACTTTTCCCCTGTGCCCATGTGTTTGAGACTTTTCCCCACCTTCTCTTCTATTAGATTCAGTGTATCTGGTTTTATGTGGAGGTCCTTGATCCATTTGAACTTGAGCTTTGTACAGGGAGGTAGGAATGGATCAATTTGCATTCTTCTACATGTTGACTGCCAGTTGAACCAGCACCATTTGTTGAGAATGCTGTCTTTTTTCCACTAGATGGTTTTAGCTCCTTTGTCAAAGATCAAGTGACAGTAGGTGTGTGGGTTCATTTCTGGGTCTTCAATTCTATCGCTTTGATCTACATGCCTGTCACTGTACCAATACCATGCAGTTTTTATCACTACTGCTCTGTAGTACAGCTTGAGGTCAGGGAGCCTGATTCCCTCAGAAGCTCTTTTATTGTTGAGAATAGTTTTTGCTATCCTGGGTTTTTTTGTTATTCCAGATGAATTTGAGAATTGCTCTTTCTAAGTCTATGAAGAACTGAATTGGAATTTTGATGGGGATTGCATTGAATCTGTCAATTGCTTTCAGCAAGATGGCCATTTTTACTACATTAATCCTGCCAATCCATGAGCATAGGAGATCTTTCCATTTTCTGAGGTCTTCTTCGATTTCTTTCTTCGGAGACTTGAAGTTCTTGTCATACAGATTTTTCACTTGTTTGGTTAGAGTCACACCAAGTTACTTTATATTGTTTGTGACTATTGTGAAGGGTGTCATTTCCCTAATTTCTTTCTCAGCTTGTTTATCCTTTGAGTATAAGAAGGCTACTGATTTGCTTGAGTTAATTTTATATCTGGCCACTTTGCTGAATCTGTTTATTAGCTGTAGGATTTCTCTGGTGGAGTTTTTTGGGTCACCTAAGTATACGATCATATCATCTGCAAATAGTGATATTTTGATTTCTTCCTTTCCAATTTGTATCTCTTTGACCTCCTTTTGTTATCTAATTGCTTTAGCTAGAACTTCAAGTGTTATATTGAATAGATAGGGAGACAGTGGACAGCCTTGTCCAGTCCCTGATTTTAGTGGGATTGCTTCAAGTTTCTCTCCATTTAGTTTGATGTTGGCTACTGGTTTGCTGTATATTGCTTTTGCCATGTTTAGGTATGGGCCTTGAATTCCTGATCTTTCCAAGACCTTTATCATGAAGGGATGTTGAATTTTGTCAAATGCTTTTTTGGCATCTAATGAAAAGATCATGAGGGTTTTTTCTTTGAGTTTGTTTATGTAGTGGATTACATTGATGGATTTCAGGGTATTGAACCATCCCTGCACCCCTGGGATGAAGCCTACTTGATCTTGGTGAATGATCGTGTTGATGTGTTCTTGGATTCGGTTTTCGAGAATTTTATTGAGCATTTTTCATAAGAGAAATTGGTCTGAAGTTTTCTTTCTTTGTTGGGTCTTTGTGAGGTTTTGGTATCAGTGTAACAGTGGCCTCATAGAATGAATAGTGTTCCTTCTGTTTCTATTTTGTTGAATAGATTGAAGAGTATTGGTATTAGGTTTTCTTTGAAGGTTTGATAGAATTCTACACTAAACCCATCTGGTCCTGGGCTTTTTTTTGGTTGGGAGACTTTTAATGACTGCTTCTATTTCTTTAGAAGTTATGGGACTGTTTAGATGGTTTATCTGATCCTGACTTAACTTTGGTATTTGGTATCTGTCTAGAAAATTGTTCATTCATCCAGATTTTCCAATTTTGTTGAGTATGGCTTTTGTAGTAGGATCTGATGATTTTTTGAATATCCTCAGTTTCTGTTGTTATATCACCCTTTTCATTTCTGATTTTGTTAATTTGGATACTGTCTCTGTGTCCTCTGATGAGTCTGGTTAAGAGTTTATCTATCTTGTTGATTTTCTCAAATAATCAGCTCCTGGTTTTGTTGATTCTTTGTATAGTTCTTTTGTTTCTATTTAGTTGATTTCAGCCCTGAGTTTGATTATTTTTTGAGGTCTACTCCTCTTGGGTGTATTAGCTTCTTTTTGTTCTAGAGCTTTCAGGTGTGCTGTTAAGCTCTAGTGTAAGCTCTCTCCAGTTTCTTTTTGGAGGCCCTCAGAGCTATGAGTTTTCCTACTAACACTGCTTTCATTGTGTCCCATAATTTTGGGTATGCTGTACTTTCATTTTCATTAAATTCTAGGAAGTCTTTAATTTTTTTCTTTATTTCTTCCTTGACCAAGTTATCATTGAGTAGAGCGTTGTTCAGCTTCCATGTGTATGTGGGTTTTCTGTTGTTTTTGTCACTATTGAAGACCAGCCTTAATCCATACTATATGATAGGAGGCATGGGATTATTTCTATCTTCTTATATCTGTTGAGGTTTGTCTTGTGATGTATTACATGGTCAATTTTGAAGAAGGTACCACGAGGTGCTGAGAAAAAGGTATATTCTCTTGATTTAGGATGAAATGTTCTATAGATATCTGTTAAATCCATTTGGCCCATAACTTCTGTTAGTTTCCCTGTGTCTCTGTTTAGTCTGTGTTTCCAAGATCTGTCCATTGATGAGAGTGGGGTGTTGAAGTCTCCCACTATTATTGTGTGAAGTGCAATTTGTGCTTTGAGCTTTAATAAAGTTTCTTTTATAAATGTGGGTGCCTTTGCATTTGGAGCATAGATTTTTCAGAATTGAGAGTTCTTCTTGGTAGATTTTTCCTTTGATAAGTATGACTTGTCCTTTCTTATCTTTTTTGATGATTTTTGGTTAAAAGTCGATTTTATTCGATATTAGAATGGCTACTCCAGCCTGTTTCTTGGGACCATTTGCCTGGAAAATTGTTTCCCAGCCCTTTACTCTGAGGTAGTGTTTGTCTTTGACCCTGAGGTTCGTTTCCTGTATGCAGCAAAATGCTGGGTTCTGTTTATGTATCCAGTCTGTTAGTCTATGTCTTTTTATTGGGGAATTGAGTCCATTGATGTTAAGAGACATTAAGGAATAGTGATTGTTGCTTCCTGTTATTTTCGATGTTATTTTTATATTTGTGTGACTATCTTCTTTTGGGTTTGTTGAAAGAAGATTACTTTCTTGCTTTTTCTAGGGTGTAGTTTCCCTCCTTGTGTTGGCATTTTCCATCTATTATCCTTTGTAGGGCTGGGTTTGTGAAAACATATTGTATAAATTTGGTTTTGTCATAGAATTTCTTGGTTTCACCATCTATGGTAATTGAGAGTTTTGCTGGGTATAGAGCCTGGGCTGGAAGTTTTGTTCTCTTTGGGTCTGTATGAGATCTGCCCAGGATCTTTTAGCTTTCATAGTCTCTGATGAGAAGTTTGGTGTAATTCTGATAGATCTGCCTTTATATGTTACTTGATCTTTTTCCCTTACTGCTTTTAACATTCTATTTTTGTTTTTTTGTTTTGTTTTGTTTTTTCATTGTTGTTTTGACTATTATGTGAGAGGAGGAATTTCTTTTCTTGTCCAATCTATTTGGAGTTCTGTAGGCTTCTTGAATGTTCATATTTATCTATTTCTTTAGGTTAGAGAAGTTTTCTTCTATATTACTGGCCTTTTAAGTTGGGAATCTTCACTCTCTTCTATACCTATAATCCTTAGGTTTGGTCTTCTCATTTTGTCCTGGATTTCCTGGATGTTTTGTGTTAGGAGCTTTTTGCATTTTGTATTTTCTTTGACTGTTGTGTCAATGTTTTCTATGTTATCTTATGCACCTGAGAGTCTCCCTTCTATCTCTTGTATTCTGTTGGTGATGCTTGCGTCTATGACTCCTGATCTTTTTCCTAGGTTTTCTATCTACGGGGTTGTCTCCCTTTGTGATTTCTTTATTGTTTCTATTTCCATTTTTAGATCCAGGATGGTTTTGTTCATTTCCTTCACCTGTTTGATTGTGTTTTCCTGTCATTCTTTAAGGGATTTTTGTGTTTCCTTTTCAAGGGCTTCTAGCTGTTTGCCTGTGTTCTCTTGTATTTCTGTAGGTGAATTGTTTATTTCCTTCTTAAAGTCTTCTATCATCATCATGAGAAGTGATTTTAAATCTGAGTCTTGTTATTCTAGTGTGTTGGGGTATCTAGGGCTCAATGTAGTGGGAGAACTGGCTTCTGATGATACCAAGTAGCCTTGGTTTCTGTTCCTTATGTTCTTGCCTTTGCCTTTCATTATCTGGTTATCTCTGGTGTTAGCTGGTCTTACTCTCTCTGACTGTGGTTTGTCCCTCCTGCAAGCCTCTGTGTCAGTACTCCTTGGAGACAAGCTCTCTCTGAGAGGAATTTGAGTTTGGAGAGCTGTGTTGCAGGGTCAGCTCTGGGGTGCAGACAGAAACCAGAAGGATCCTTTTCCCAGCTGTTCCTTGGTTCCTGTGCCCTGATGGCTCTGCAAGGTTCCCTCTTGAGCCAGGAATTTGAACAGAAGTGGTGGTCTTGCCTGTGCTAGAAGGTGTGTCAGCACTCCTGGGAAACCAGCTCTCTCCTGGCACTATTTGGGAATGGAGCCCTGTGGCATAGCTCCCCAGCTGCAGAAGGAAACTGGGCTACTCCTCGGTCCCTGTGTCCTGAGGGTTCTGGGTGGGTCCCTCTGAGCAGAGGTGCTGGTCTTACCTCTGCTCACAGGCTTGTCCACACTCTTTGGAAGCTCCCAGTGCTATTTGGCTATGGAACCTTGTGGCACAGGTTCAGGTCCCTGGCCACAGATGGAAACTGGAAGACTCCTGTCCCAGGCTGCTCCTTGGTCCCTATGTCCTGAGGGTTTTGGGTGGGTCCCTCTGAGCAGAGGTGCTGGTCTTACCTCTGCTCACAGGCTTGTCCATGCTCCTGGGAGGCTAACTTTCTCTCGGTACTATTTGGGTATGGAGCCTGGTAGAACAGACTCAGATACCTGGCCCAAGACTATGTTTTATTTATTTATTTTATTTGGAGTTATGAGTCATCAATGAGAGAAAACATGTACTGTTTGTCTTTCTGTGTCTGAGTTACATCACTAATACAAACTCTATTTTCATCCATTTGCCTTCAAAGTTCATGATCTCATTTTTCTTTACAGTTGAATGTTATTCCACAGTATGCATGCACTGCATTTTCATTACCCATTTGTAGGTTGAAGGATATCTATGTTGATTCCACTTCCTAGCTAGTGTGAACAGAACAGCAACGAACATGGATGAGCTCTTTATTAAACTGAATGATGACATCTTTCCACATTGTTCACAAACCTCAAAGGCACATGGTCTACATATGTGGTCAAAATCTGTCTTTGGTAAGCATTTAATACATTTTTAGGTTCTGACAGTGGTTTGTATTTGCCATGGTTTATACGTCATTCAAGAACTTCTTTGCCGCATTAACATACTCTATCACGAAGTTTAGCATTGATTGTCTTGCTCTGAACCCTCTTACAAACTTGTCATTTTTGGATGTGAACATGTCCTGAGATCTGGACTGAGTCACGTTGACTTTTTGGGAACTCCTCATCTGATCACAAGCTCTTTAAGTCTGTTCCACCTTTATGTTACCAAATATCCATTTTACTTCATACATTTTTACTGCTCTATCATGTAGAGATGTAAAGCACTTCAGAGAGTTCAGAAGTGATTGTGAATACTCACCCATAGGTGAAGCATCTGTATGCCCTGCCTCTACCAAGATTCAGGGAACAGCATGGAAGAGAGGTAGGAAGAGTCCGAGATGGGGAGGAGCGCTGTATAATGCTGTACTTGGGACAGTCATGGCTGTCGCATACATGAACTCACAGCAGCTGTGGTGACCTGAGGCAGACCAAGCAACTTGGAAATTTCAGCATGGATGTGAACAGGGCTTGTGAGGCTCCACGTCTAGCGGAAGAACTATTGATAACTGAAGGCCGAGACAGGTGAGGAGTCACTTTTCCTTGAGGGGTGGCAACTGGAAGGTTGCCTATGGGTGGGTGGATAACCTCACAGCCATGCACATATGAGGTGGATGTCATTGCTTAGACTCAGTGCATTATAGATCAAAAGACAGAACTTGAAGATGGAAGGAAGATACATTAGAGAAGGGAGTAGGGATGGTTGGAAGGAAAGATTTAGGAGTGGGTATGATTAATATGTATTTAATGCATCTATGAAAATGTCAAAGAACAAGAACTTAAAAAAATAATACCAAGGTATACAGCCTAAGAAAAATATAAAAATAATACCAAGGTATACAGCCTAAGAAAAATATAAAAATAACACCAAGGTATACAGCCTAAGAAAAATATAAAAATAACACCAAGGTATACAGCCTAAGAAAAATAT
>JADRCH010000016.1:2159648-2177969 GCA_019843965.1 Rhynchomys soricoides | reverse complement strand
AGAAAAATATAAAAATAACACCAAGGTATACAGCCTAAGAAAAATATTTGACCGGAAAAGCGGAATACTGAAGGAAAAACAACAGAAACATAAAGCTGAGCTCCTATTTTTGAAAAGTCAACAAAATTGGCAGACCTGGAGTTAGAATAAGAAAAGGGAGATAATAATAATTCTAAATAAAATCAGTAATAATAGAATATATATCATCAAAATACAAATAATAAAAATAAATCAAATAATAATAATAATCCTAAATAAGAGAGTAGATTAAACTGATGCCCTAGGTAGAAGTGAAAAGGAGGCACATGTCTGTGGCCCAGCACTTGGGAGGTAGAGGTACGAGAATCAAGGTTTCAAGGGTAGCGCATCTGTAAGCTCGAGGCCAACTTAAGCCTCATGAACCCTGTCTAAAGGGGGATTATAGCGAGTACTCTGAACAGTTATATCGATATGTTCAAGAACCTTCGCATTTGTGAGGGCTTCTGGGGATCCATACTCCATCCTTCACATTCACACGGCCCCTACTTAACCACAGAGCTGCCTCCTCAGCGCCTCCCTCCAGATCTTATGCTCAGGTCTTCCACTCCTTTAAGCTTTTCTCTATGCTGTAAGCTAGAAATCAAACGTCATTCTGCCTGTGGATATTCCTCTCTCCCAGTCCAGATCATCAAAGATGCCGTCATTTCCCATCATGCAGCCTTGCACTGTTGGCATCAATTGTCATCAATTGGCCATAAAGATAAAGACTTATTTGAGTGTATCATCTGCTTGTAATTCCAGTCTCTGAAGGCAGGGCCAGAGGGTCCCCACAGCTAGCTGGCTAGCAAAAGTAGCTATGTTGGTTAGCTCTGGGTTTGACTGAGAGGCACCGACTTGGTGAATAATGCAGAAGAGTATGAAGATGACTCCTGTCATCAATCTCTGGTCTCCACATGCATGCGTACACATGTGCCACATATGCATGTGTGTGCCCTCACACATACATACACACACATGAACACAAACATCAACAACAACAACAAAACACACACACACACACACACACACACGATGAAAGGGGGGAGAAAAGGACCTGAAACCATAAGGCTCTAGAAGAAAACGGAATAAAAGTTTCAGGACATTGGATTTGGTGATAATTTCTTGGGTATGATATTTATGCACACCAAAAGAAAACAATGAACAGTGAAAAGGCAGTTGTATGAATCGGGAAGCAGTATTTACAAACCATACCTGAGAAGGAGTCAATGTCTATACTATATAAAGATTTGCTGTACATCAATAACAACAATAGAACAAGATGATGAAAAGATGAGGAAGATTGCTAGAATGGGGGGGCACTTTTGGGGTGATGTGGAAACCTAGTGCAGTTGAGACTTCCAGGAACCTGTGAGGGTGATCCTAGGGAGGGCTCCTAGTATCGGAGGATATGGAGCCTGAACTGGCCATTGTCTGTAACTAGGCAACACTCCCAGTGGTGGGACTGGGACACCAACCTAATCATGAAACTTTGACCTACACCCTGTCCTGCCTGCAAGATGTGTTGAGACAATGGTGGCTCAGATCAACCAAAGAGGCCTAACCATGAGAGGGAGCCCATGCCAAACTGTGCTGGACCCCTTGTCACAAAGTCGAACATTCCCCGAGCGGAGAGTGAGGATGATAACAAGAAAGGTAGAAAAAAGATACAAAGACAAGAGATGGATTTGAGAGGACTGCCAGTGCGCGCTGCAGCAGCTCTGTGTTTGCTTACATAGCCCTTGTATACCTCCTTGTACCATGGGAAGAAGCTACAAGCTAGCAGAAACAATTGCTGAAATATACACAGTACATCTGTTCTTATTCAATCACTTCCCTGTTCCTTCTACCAAGGTCAATAGAACTTTTAGCTCCTCAACTTGAGGCTCAAGTGTAGCTCCTCCCTATCGTTCCATGCATGCCTCAGCTGACCAGGAAGTCTGCCAACAGACCCTGACCTGCCTTGACTCTGCCTGGCTCCTGACACCAGACACTGCCTGGATAGCCAGGAACAGGAAACTGGACGGCTCAAAGACCTAGGGCAGAACCAAACACAACTGGCAAAAAAGAAAAAGAAAAAAAAAGTCAATATTCTGATATCTTCATAGGTTGGTGAATATCTGATACTGATATTCTGCTATCTTCATAGGTTGGTGCCCAGTCCGATTGCCGCCAGGAGGCTTCCTTCTGTAGCTGATGAGAGCAGAGGCAAGCAGTACACAGAGCTTGTGGGAACGCCACAGAAGTGGGTCTGGAAGGGTTGGTAGGACCCAGAGGGCTTCAGGACCCCAGGAGAACATGGCCCGCAGAATCAACGAAGCAGGCCCCAGAGGTGCTCACAGAGACTGGAGCAGCAATCACGGAGCCTGCATGGATCTGTGCTTCCCAGTTGGTGAAATTGTTTGGGAAGAATTAGGAGGTGTGACCTTGTTGTAGGCGGTGTATCACTGGGAGTGGGCTTTGAGATATTCCAGTGTGCTCCCCTTTCTCTGTCTCTGTCTCTTTCTCTCTCTCTCTCCCTCTTTCCCTCTCCCTCTCTCTCTCCCTTTCCCTCTACTTCTCTCCCTCTCCCTCTCCCTCCTTCTTTGCCTCTCCCTTTCCCTCTCCTTCTCTTTTCCTTTCATTGTGCTTGGTGCTTGCTGATCAAGATGAAAGCTCTCAGCAACTGCACCAGTACCATACCTGCCTGCCCACTGCCATACTACCCATCATGGTGGTCATGGGCTCACCCTCTGAAATTGTAAGCCCCAATAAACTCTTTCTTCTATAAGTTGCCTGGGTCATGGTGTCTCTTCACAGCAATGGAAAAGTAATCAAGATACCACTTGTTATGGTTGTGTATGCTCGGCCCAGTGAGTGGCACTATTAGAAGGCGTGGTCCTGTTAGAGCAGGTATGGCCTTGTTGGAGTAGGTTTATCACTGTCGATGGGGGCTTTAAGACCCTCATCTCAACTGCCTGGAAGCCAGTATTCTGCTAGCAGCCTTCAGATGAGGATGTAGAATTCTCAACTCCTCCTGCACCATGCCTGCTCGGATGCTGCCATGTTACTGCCATGATGATAATGGACTGAACCTCTAAACCTGTAAGCCAGCCCCAATTATATGTTGTCCTAACAAGAGCTGCCTTGGTCATGGTGTCTGTGCACAGCAGTAAAACCCTAAGACACCACTTGTAGCCTTGATATTTGTTCTCTGCCTGCCACTGAGATGGGATGCTTTTAATATATTTATAGTTAAAAATTTCTACTTGTTCTTTTGTGGTGATGGGGCCTATCCTTTGCCTCATGTCATCTTTTTCTAAATCTATCAAATACAAATACCAAAGCCACTGTTTGGTTTATGTATTGCATGCATATTTGACTCTTTATTTCTCTCCACATGGCGTAAGGCCAAGAGTGTGGACTTCAGGGCCATCCCTCCATAATTAACTCTTAAGTTTGATACTTTGTGACCTTGGCCAAATTTCTACACTCCCTCCACTTTCCTCATCTATGAATGGGGCTGGGAAGGGTAAGAGGTTTGAAGTAGCATTTTGGTCCTTTTCTGCTATAACAGAATCCCGCAGGTTGGACAATTTATAAAGAATAGATATTGCAGTGGTTTATAGTTCTCTAACCACCTGGAACCATGACCACTAGATTAAATGCTTTCTTTTAGAAAGTTGCTTTAGTCATGGGGTTTTGTCACAGCAACAGAAAAGTAACTAAGACAACCCCTACTAAGACAGAATTCAATTGCCGTCAAATGCCTTTCTCCCTATTGTGGACTTTCCCCTCAAACGGTGAGCCAAAACAGGCCTTTCCTCCCTTAACTTGGTTTTGCCAGGTGCTTTGTCAAATCTTTGGCAGTGGCAAATCCTGCCAACAGGGCCTCATGGAAGGCAACAGAGTTAGATTCTTTCCTCTCCTCGTGAGGGTGGAACAATAAGGAAGTCATCTTCAACCTCACAGGATTCTGACTGATCTACAACTTAGAGCTTCCATTCTGTGAATGGGAAATAGCTAAGGTTGAAGCTACCTACTTCCGTAGTCCAAACTGTCCCTTTTGACCGTGGAAGGAAAATGTTCCATCCACAACAGGAAGGAATGAAGACCGTTTGTTCGTGGAATAGATTTTACAGTGTAACACAAGTGAGCTCTCAGATGCATTTGAGGATGTGATTTTATATGTAGGACCATAATATGGAGGAGGAGGAAGAAGAGGAGGAGGAGGAGGAGGAGGAGGAGGAGGAGGAGGAGGAGCAGCAGTCACTAGGTATATAGCCCTGTCCACTGGATGCCCTATGACCTCAGATGGTATGATGTAGAAATTTGCCACGCAGCTTAATGGAGTGGTGGCATAGTATCTGGGCTGTAGGTAGAAGAGTAGCAGGGAAAGGAGCCTGGAGGCAGGGGGATGATCTATTTACACCAACTCTATCGGTGTTTGCTTTATAATAACTGTCTAAGTTGAAAGCCCAAATTCAAAAGATGCCTCTGAGTGTCTACATATTTCTCAATAAGAAAGACTGGAGAGCCGGGCAGTGGTGGTGCAGGCAGAGGCAGAGGCAGAGGCAGAGGCAGGTGGATTTCTGAGTTCGAGGCCAGCCTGGTCTACAGAGTGAGTTCCAGGACAGCCAGGACTACACAGAGAAACCCTGTCTCGAAAAACCAAAAAAAAAAAAAAAAAACAACCACCACCACCACCACCACCACCACCAAAAAACAAGAAAGACTGGAGAGGAGGAAAGAGAGTAGAGGAAGCACAGAAGCTCCCAAATGGTTGCCTGAGGGGAAGTGGGGGTGTGGAGGTAAGGCTTTTCCCTGGATCTTTCGTGTATCCAAGGATAACTGCCTTCCACTCCTCTATCCATAAGCCTGGCTACCTGTCTCTTCCATCTGCTCTATGTGACAGGCTTTGAACCAGCCAATTGGACTGGCTATTTGCCTTTTCTCATGATGTCTGTTTTCACTGTCTGCTAAATATCTGTGTTGCTGGATTCTGCAGCTTCTGCTTTATTTTGCTTGAATTTGTTTGTGTATGTACTTATTTACCTCATGTGTGCATGTGTATGGTGTATGAATGTGGTGAGTGCACATGTGCCAGCACACACACGGAACCCAGAAGAGGGCATCAGGTGTCCTCCTTTGTCACTTGATGCTTTATTCCTTTGAGGCAAAAGTCTCTCCATGAACCTGAAGCTCACAGATTTTTGGCTGGGTTTGTGGTATGTGTGTTGGGGTCCAGTCGTGGTTCTGCATTCTCCGTTTCCTCCTTTAGGGTGTCCAGATGTCATAGCATACCTGGCTGGAAGGATGAAGTGGACTCTGGAACAGGAGGAGTGTGCAGGATCGTAGTCTGGCTGGGAATGCCGGAGGTGAGGTGGAGATCAAGATTTGAACGAAACAGCTCTCTTAGATGATCTTAGCTGTGCTCATACATTTATTCAGGGTGACCGAGGTCTCTATATGAACCTTGAAGGGTGGGAGGGGTTTTCAGGGAGAAAATAATAATGTAAGGACACTGGTTAGCGTTTAAAGTGCTATGAATACCTCATTTGTATGGAGAGGCGTCCCAGGAATCCCAGGTACTCGCTGGGCTGGGTCTTATTGGGAAAGAGGAAGGTGAACTTGTAGGTTTTCCCAGGGCTATGGTATGAGGAGTCAGGCTCCCCAGACCAGGTCAGAGAAGGGCAACTCTGCCGTAAAAGGGAGTCCTCCATTTTGCAGCAAGCTCAGAGGAGCTATTCAGACATGGTAGGTTACAGGGCTTGGCAGCTAGCTAGCCCTGACCGTCTTCCTGTTTCTACCCCTCTCTACAACAATGAGGTTACGGGAATATTCAGGACTTCCCCTGGCTTGTTACATGGGTTCTGGGGTCTGAGCTCAGATTGTCATTCATATACAGCAAACACTTCACCTACCAAGCAATCTTGGGTTTGAGACAAGGTTTCACTGTGTAGCCCAGGCTGGCAATGGACTTCTGTAATTCTTTTTTGCCTTTGCCTCATAATTCCAGCACCTTGCCCAGACTGTAGAAACATTGCATCTATTTATTTATTTCCCTTCTTTCTTTTCTCTTTCCCTCCCTCTCTTTCTTTCTGTCTGTCTGTCTGTCTACCTGCCTGCCTGCCTGTTGTCTTTTATAATACTGGGGCTCAGTCCCAGGGCCTCACACATGCTAGACAGTCCTTACAGTTCTGAGTTCTTATGAAGATTCTGGAGCACTTTTCTGAAGTGTAGTAAAGTTGCTTTGGAGCTGTCTGGTCCTATCCAGTATGACTTTTCATGTGAGAAGAGCTGGGAGCAGTGCTTGGCCCAAAGCAAGTTCATGCTGATACTGAAAGTCTGGAAAACCACAAAGGCAGGGCCAGTTGCCCTAGCTTTCTGCCTCTCTCTGCTTTGCTAAGGCCTCAAGTGGCTTCCTAACAAGTGCTACAATAAATCCTCTCAGCCCTTGGTGATCCAGGGCCACCTCCTGTCATCTTTCCCCTGTCCTGAGGCCTCTAACCATCTCACTTCCCAGAGCTTGCAGCAGCTTCTTCCTACCAGGGTGTCCACTTGCTCTCCAGGGTTCAGGCTCACAGCTGAGAAGTGAACTTCTTGTCTGTTCCTCATCTCTGACCCTCCATCCTTCCTGTCAGACTGTTCTCATAGCAAGACAAGGTGTGTAGAGGCACTTCAGTGTTGGGGAACATCTGATCCTTGTTCCTCTGTCCCAGGGGAGGAGGAAAGTGGAGGGTCAACTTAAGCATAAGAGTGTTGAGGGCACTCTGGGAGAAGTGGAAAACTGATGGTACAGAAGTGAGGGACAGGAAAGCCTTGACTAATGTCCTTGAGTAGATATGGAGGAACCAGTAGGCATGGCTCTACCCAGCTGGGACTACCAGTTCTCTGGAAGTAAGCAGAGGCTGTGGGTACAGGTTGAGGCCTTGGACTTACTCTGAGGGTAGAAGGCTAATACACAGATCTTCCATGACAGCTGGAAACACAGAATCAGTGTAGCTTATGTAGGGAAGGTTGAGTCCAAACCCTATTGTTTCTAGCCTCAGGCAGCAACAGGCAAGACTCTCATGATTCTCAAGACTCCAAGATTGCCACACAGAGAGGCAATCAATTCACTCCACTAAGGTGGAGGCCAGGTGTACTGGTCCGCCCAAGGCCTGGAATCTTCACACTTTTGGTTCTGCAGAAATATACAGTGAACTTCTAACCTGGAATTCTGAGCAGTGTATCTGCTTTGGCACTGTGCCTGGCTAGTCTCACTAGAGGGAGTTATCACTCTTGGGCCTGGCTTGAATGTCTACATAGCCCTGATCCTGAGACCCTGTCTGGGAGATTTAAATGACCTTGGCAACTCCACTATACACAGCAGTACAGCATTCTGATGACCAGCATGGGCTGCCTGCCTCTCTCTGCATTCTGGCTGCAGTCTACATGAACACAGGTGCTGCTGCTATAGAACCCAAATGGCAAGTCCAGACAGCACCTGATCTTGGTGCTAGGTGGTGGCCAGGACTTTCCAGGTTTGATGTTTCCATAGGTCCCAGGTCAGGGTCCACTCATAGAAAGATGTGTCCATATGACCTTTATTCTTAAACTACCAAGAGAATTTGGTCACCCTGGAATGGACCAAGACAATGATGCTCTGAGAGTGATCCCTGTAAGAGTCCTGCAACATTGGACTGGTTTTTCTCCTTCCCTGGCCTTCAGATTTGTACCCTGTTGCTATCCATTCATGGAGGCAAGGACAGTCTAGGGGAAAGGGCTCCAGATACTCAGTTCCAAGGTCAAGTCCATGACCTCAAGCTTTGTTCTGACTGTCACCATTCAGGAAGCCTCCCTACCGGCAAGCTTTGTTGTCCTGGGGGATGCCACTTCAATGCCACCCACTCTGAGAGCTTAGCTGTAAGCTCTTTATGGAGGACATAGCCTTGTTCCTGTGTGGGCCTCACTGACTGGCCCCTGTAGTCTGTGAAATGGGTGTCTGACCCAGGCAGCCCTTAACAGTAAAGGCTCTCCATCTGTTCTCTATCTGCTTTTACTCTCTATGGGATAGGTTGTTGGCTACTCTGGGATTTTGGCTGCCTTCCTCTACATGGAGTCACCTGGCCCTCAACTACATGTCAGACCTACCATATGCAGGCAGGACTGTGGGTGGAGATGTGGGGGAACTGGCCAATCTGAATGAGGGAGGGAGTGGCCACTGTCTGGAAGAAAGACCACTTAGCACCCTCTACCCTGGTGTTAGTGTCTACCCTGGTCCTGGACCAGCCCCATGTGCTTGGCTCCTTGCTTCACAATCATTGCTTCATCTCTGTTGGCACCTCTCAACATGATCATCCTACAGATATAGAACTGAAGCTCAGCAAGTTGAAGTGACTCATTTGGACTCACATGGCTGGATACATAGTTGCCACTGGTTATGGTGTCAGATCAGAGGCAGTAAGAAAAAGGGACTTTCCATCTGGAGAGTCCAGAAAGTTGCTAAAGCTGACACTGAACTAGATACCAGATAGGACTTGAGCAGAGGACAGGGAGGAAGGAGAGAGCGCCAGCGTGCGGGGAGTAGGAAGGCCCCAGTGTACTTGCCTACCCTGAAACAAGAGCTTTAACAGAGGGGAGACTTCAGACACACAAGGGCAGGGGATGGAGAAGCACAGGACTGGATCCTGCCTGTAAGCCCTCCTAGTCGAAGACCCATAGAAGAAACTTCTGATCTGGGGAGGGTCCCTGGAGCTCAGAGCTGGATCTGCTGAGACCTGGAGCTAGTTATGAGCAGAAACCAAAAACAGGTTTGCTGATTTTCCCAGCAAGAGGCAGGGGAGATGCCTTCTTCCCTGCCCACCAGGCAGGGCTTGCCCTTTACTGCTCCCACCACAAGCAGCTTGTGCCTCTCCTGCTTGCTTCCAACTCCAAGGCCATCAAGCAGAGCAGCCTGCTGGACGATTTCCTTCGTGGGCACCCACCCTCGTTGCTGTGTCTAGACAGCAGCTGCTGCCCATGTTGGGTAGAGGGTCCAGCAGGGACGAGGCAGGGGGCTGGGGACTG
The DNA here is from genome assembly GCA_019843965.1 of Rhynchomys soricoides. Classification (NCBI taxonomy): domain Eukaryota; kingdom Metazoa; phylum Chordata; class Mammalia; order Rodentia; family Muridae; genus Rhynchomys; species Rhynchomys soricoides. The sequence continues at coordinate 2,168,924 of JADRCH010000016.1, read as the reverse complement.
GCTAGAGCTATGTCTGAAATCTTGTTCAAAACCACAGGCAGGGTGAACTGGTCGGAAAATATTCCTTTCTGGAGACTTTGCAGCTCTGCCTCCTTGAATCAGCCAGCCACTTCCTTCCTGTGTATATCTTATACAAGCTAAGGGGGTGGCTCAGCCCCAGTGTTTTTTGCTTCTTTTAAGTTGTTTGTCTGTTGTGTTTCTTTGGTGTATTGTAGGCCATGAGGGTGGGGCTGCTTCTAAAGGGACTTTGTCACAGGGTTATGGGAACAGATTGGGCTGATCTGTAAGGTAAAGCTCTTCACTATGAGAATGAGGAAGAGCCCTGGCATCACTTCTGGATCCTCCTGTGAGGTGGTTTCATCACAGACAGGTCACAGGAGCTGACTCTGATTATTTTACAGGTAACTAACTTCTTAAGAAGGCCAAACTGCTTAGGGCGCCAAAGGCAGGGAGGCTAGACTGACTTCCTGCCTCCCACGCCCAAGCCCTTCCGGCAGGCAGTTCATAGGCTCTTCAACACTGGCTCAGATCCTGCTTGCTCTTGCTAAAAATCCTGCCAGCGTATTTCCTGAGAAGCTAGGGGGCTTTTGGTTTATTAACATTTTCTTTCTCTTGGAGTGAACAGAGTTGCTCAGAAGCTGACAAACCAGAAATAATACAAATTACCTGGAAAACCCATACACAGATGTGCATATATAAACACACACGCATATGTTATGTCTACAGATGGTACAAGTGTCAAGAAAAATTTGCATTCAGCCTACAGTTAATGACTTTTCGTTGGCATGTGTGCACGTTTGTCTGTCCCTGTAGATGTCTGGACATACACATACCAGTGGCCTGACAGGATTTTTGGATTAAGCAATGGTGTGAAAATGGTGTGTATTCAGTAGAAACCATACACTAAATAGTGAGTTTGGACTGTTTTTCAAGCTAGCAGTATGTGCTACAATCCCTTTTCATGTTGCTGGACCCTGGCTTTGAGCCAACACATCTAAGAACCAAAGACCAGTAGGGGAGACAGCCATCTCTGTGCCCTGTGTGTGGCTAAACTGGATGTAGGTGTGTGTGAGTACACATTTGATATAATTTTTGTGAACCAACTCCCATCCTACAGAATTACAGATTGTCTGGTTGATACAATCCCCTTTTTACTAACAGTCATCCACTGAGCCAACTCTCGGTTCTGATTTGATCTCAAATTGATGTCTGGCAAATGAAATCGCAGATTGCACTTGTGGGGTCTCAAATGCATTGTGCTTGTGGGGTCTCAAGGGCCCCAGCACTTAGCATTGTGCACCTATGCTCCACCTAGTCTAGCAAAGCACTCTGGGAGAGGGGAGCCTCTCTCCTCAGGCTGTACCATATGAACCGGACCTTGGGGACCGGCCTTTTGCCCTTAGATTGGAGTTTCTTAATGGATGAAGCATTTCTGAAGTCCCAGGTATTGATAGAGATTGCACCTCTGAGAATTTGAGTCCGTGTGGTGGCTTATTACACCTCTAGCCCTTCTGAGCCTTTTTCTTCTAAATGAAGGGTGGAGAGATTTCCCATGTGCAACTGGCAGCCTGCTTACATCTGGGAACATCTGCTCACAATAACTTCACATGGTAGGAGTGCAGAGTGGGTGTGCTGGTAATTCATGTAGCACTCTGGCCTCTAGGCTGCCTTAACCTCCAGGCCCAGCATATCTGGGTGCAGAAGACCAAGAGTCCTTGACTTTGCATACTATTAACCTGCTGGGAAGAAACCTATCCAGAGAGGAGAGTCTGGGGCTATGACACTTGCCCTGTGGCTGTGGAGTCCTCCTATACCATGCCAAGTGACAGCACTGCCTGTCAGGGAGGAACTTGAAGACTAAGCCCCTTTAAAACTGTATATTTTCAGTCTGGTGGTGGTAGTACATGCCTGTAATCCCAGTACTGGGGAGGCAGAGGCAGGTGGGTCTCTGAATTTGAGGCCAGCTTGGTCTACAGAGTGAGTTCCAGACAGCCAAGGGTATACAGAGAAACCCTGTCTCAGAAAACGAACCAAACAACAACAACAACAAAAAACCCAAAACAACAACAAAAAACCCAAAAGGTAACAAAACAAAATCTATATATTTTTAAGCATTTTGTATGTGTGAACATGTTTACACGTAGAAGTCTGAGGATAACTTGTATTCATTGTTTCTTTCCTTGTATCATGTGGTCTCTGGGACTCAAACTCAGGTCATTAGGTTTGGTGACAAGTGCCTTTACCATCTTCCTGGCTTGAATGATCTTTTTAAAATAGTAGCTAGCCCGGCACGTCTCTTCATGTAAAAGGAGCCAAGTATCCAGCTCACTGTCCTGGAGCACAAGTCTCCAGCCTTTGGGAGGAACTCAGCTACCCCTGGTCTGGGCAGGCTCAAATACCATTGCCAGCCTTTAGATCACTCAGGCAACCACTGGGTCTAAGGGTATAGAGTGCATGCTGCCCAGAGGCCTTACCTTTCTCAGGGTGCCTCTTGGTATGATCCAGCAGCCCTGCCTCCAAGGATCTGAATGACTGTCTTCTGGACGCTCTCATGGATGGAGTAACAGCCCTGCACCAGTTTCCAGGTTTGTTCTAGTTTCAGAACAAGCACTAAGGCTACTGTGTGGCTTTACACAATTATTGCTGGGAGCAGTCACCTGCAAAGAGATACGGTCTTGATATGGTGGTCATCAGGTGGTTGTGTCCCAGTGGGCAGTCTATCTTTGCTCACATCATGGTCTGCTTTGGTGCCTCTTCTATAACTTCTGTGTCTTCCCACTGTGCATGGAATGCTGCTGGGCTTGCGTTAGTGGCATCAGTGGGGCAGGTACACACAGGAGTGACTTCAGAAAACAGGAGATAATTCCAGGATCTTACTTCTCACACTAACCATCCTCCACACTGGGCCTTCCCTGACTACTGCCTCCAGGGTTTAGCAAGTAAAATTGTTGGATGGGCTTGCTGTGTTTGAATTTGAAATAAACATTGCAACGATGTAGTTGAAACATTTCCTGACGGTTTGGGGAAGTGTTTCTGTGTTCTCTCTGGCAACTCTACCTTCAAGACCTCTATGACTGGGTGTGTGAACCTGTGGTCTGAGGCTGCTGGCCTAAGTTAGCCAGAGCTACCAGTAGGCAGCAGGGCCATGGACAGAGAGCAGATATCTGAAGACCACTATAGAAGCCCGACCATGTAAGCAGCAGAGAGCAGTTATGTGCTTCTATATGGGTGGGCTGGGGTCCCTAGCAGCTTAGGAAATTCTGCTTTACTATGTTTACTTGAGATGACCTTCTGCTTCCTTGTTCTCACCAGTACCCTGACTGTATGATGGGATATGAGCCCCACCTTCTTCGTATGCTGAGAAATCTATATCAGCTGATCCATGGGGCCACCAGATATTAGAGGAGTTTCTGTCTGTCCTGACCCCTTGATCTACAAGACATAGGACTGAGGGGACAGGAGAGGATAAGGTACTGGATGGGGACACACTGTGGCAGACACACCCCAGCAGATGAGGCTTTTCGTTTCTGGCCTCCACACCAAGGTCAAGGAACTTGGTTTTTGTTTTTTTCCCCACTAGCAGGTTGGTCTCTGGGGAAAGAATGGTTTCTGGAATTCTAGGGAAATATTTGAGCAGTACAGTCCAGCTGAGGAGAAATCTGTGCTGAGCTTGACAATCCAAGCCAATTGATCATTCCACTCATCTGAGCTTGTCATTTGTAACCGTTTGACAATGCTGTTACAAAGTAAATCACAAAGCAGAAATACAGCGGCTTTGTAACTTTGAACCCAGGAGCTCCAGATGCACTCAAGGTTATCCCCTTTACTCTCTCAACAATTCTCCTCAGTTCCCATACATTTTGGCCTTTATTTAGGTCCAGCACTCCCACAAGGTAGTCAGTAGCTTCTGGACTAGAGAACTAGAGAGTGCTGAGCATAGAAGTCAAGTCCCTGTGGTCTGTCTAAGTGTTGCCACTTGAACCCAGCCTTGGTCATATGCCTGGGCTAGAGAAGCAGATTTCAGGTCAGTGGTAACCCATGCCTCTGTGTAGACAACAACTCTACACCAAGGGGGAAGAGAAACTGCTCAAGCTGCTGCCTTTTCCAGCATAGGGAGAAACTGGCATAGCCTCTGGCAGCCAAAGCAGGACCTTTAATGATGGATACACTTCTAGACCTATTTGTTTACCTGTTCCTTCTAGACCCTTGGGAGATGACACTTCTGGGTCCCTCACAGTCTGTGGGGCTTTGTGTCATTGGGGTACCACACCAGAATGTCCTGTCACCTTCAGGGGGAGATTCAGATGTCTCTCTTCCCCGCTGTAGGACCATGCAGAATATCTCCTTGGCAATCAAATCATAGGACAGATTCAACTTGGCCAGCTGGCCTGCCACCAGGCCAGTAGGGCAGCTAGGCCTTCCTTGCCTTCATACATGAAGATTTGACATGGTTTGTGGCTTCAGCTTTAAGGCCTTTCTGACATTTTAGCAGATCTTTTGCCAGTGTGAACTCCACCTCATTAGACTGGCTTCCATTCCCCTAACCCCAGCAAGGCACCTGGGTCTTGCTCCAATCTGCCTTCTTTGTTCTATATTTCTGGCCCGCCTGTTGGAGATGCTGATTTGAGCCATTTTTTTTTATAATTTACTTTCAGTGGAAAAATAAAAATTATAAATATTACAGATGTCTGGAAGTTTTGAGGCTTGGAGGGTTACAACAATGTTAAATCACAGTGATTGTCATACTCATTACCCCCAGTGTGTCTTAGGCTACAGCAGTTCTGCAGAACTTATTCTTAACATTTTGTATTTGTTTTTTTCTCTTTTCATTATCTCTGTTTTTTTTTTTTCTTTGAAACAGAATCTTTCTATGCAGTCCTGTCTGTCCTATAGGTCCCATGTAGAGCAGACTGGCTTTAAACCCAAAGGGATCCCGCCTCTGCCTCCCCAGTAATGGGATAAAAGAAGCTTGCACCATGCCTGGCTATTTTGTATCTTTTAAAAAATGATTTCTTCTAGTTTTTGAGATTGTAATATAGTTACAACATTTCTTCCTTCCCTTCCCCCTCCAAACCCTCCCACACACCTCTCTTGCTCCCTTTCAAATGTATGGCCTCCTTTCCCACTAGTTGTTGTTACACACGTAGATGATCAGGGAGTTTGCTTTGAGATTGTGTCTCCTAGGAATGGCAGAAGCTCATAAAAAGTCCCAGCGTGACTGCCTAAACATGAGCCGGACAAGGAGAACAACAATAGACGGCTAAAAAGGCCCCAACAGCACAGGGCATTTTGTATTCTTTACTCATATCTCTTCAAACCCTCTGCATCCACCCTCATCTCCAAGGCTTCATTCACCACAGAGTGGGGTTCACTGTACACACTGGTGTCCGCACTTCATCAAACACTTTCTCTTCTTCAGGCCTTGGTAGCCTGAGCTTCCTTGGTTCCCTCTGTTCATTCCTGGGTCCAGGACTCAGTTCCAGACCAGGTCAGTTCCTGACGGTGGACGAAGAACAAGCTGCGGATTTCTTGAGTCTTCAACACCTCAGCCTTGCAGTACCTCCGGTGGCCTCTGCGCATGTGACAGTCAGGGTGTTCCAGCCTCTTTCAAACCCTAGCTCACTGCCCAGAACGACCCAGGCAAGTCACCAGCACTAGGACGCCCCGCCCCAGTTGTGGGAGGGGCCGAGGGCGGCTGGGACACTCAGAATCTTGGGGTTTCCCAGCTGTCGCCCACGTGGCTGTCTGGCGGGCAGCAGGAGTAGCCACCCGCGGAGACCACGTCTCACAGTCCTCACCGTGCCAGCGGAAAATGCTGGTTGAGTCAGTCCGGCTTCAATGTCGTGGTGACCTACCGGGAGCCAGTTGTGGGCGATTCCCCTGGCTGCTGCGCAATCCTCTACACTGGAGAATGAGGGAGTATGCTCTAGGGAGAACTTCTTGTTTTATTTTTTTATTTTTAAAAAGATTTTATTTATTTCTTTTATAAATGAGTGCAGCTAGCGAAAAACTTCTTAAACCTGGGCGTTGCATAGAAGGTTGCAAACCATCTTTAATAGTGTGAAGTAAAGTAAAATGATAAACATTATTTTTAAAGTTACACAAATGTAAGAAAAAGCAAAGGGCATTAGCAGCATTAGTGAGTTGTTGGTCACACAGACTTGCTGGCCTTTAAATGGCTAGAACCAGGGCTTTTAAAGAGTCTTGTTTGCTTCCTGGGCTTTCTGTCCGCTCTTTCCCTGCCCTGAGCTGCCAATGTTTAGTTGAATGGAGTGTTGGGATTTGGTGAGATACAAGTAGGGAGTGTGGGAAGAGGAGCAGTCGCAATGGCTGCTGGACTGTGGAATCTCTGTGTTGGGTAATCCATGGCTGGAAGGAGGTAGGAAGGGGAATGGTGAGACACAAAGATAAGTAATCTGATCCAAGTTATCCAAAATTACCAAGCAGTTAAATAAAGTGGACATATTGATAGCAGAGGCTTCCTAGCACAGGGGTCTAAAGTTCATTGCCCTGGCTGGCTCAAACACAGGAGTGGGCCGATGACATTCTGACTTAAGATCTTCCTCATACAAGCACTTGTGAACTCCAGCAGATAGAGGGAAGTACCCCTGGAGTAGCTATCTACCTGGGTTATAAGGCCATATACCCACTTGGCTTTCTAAAACTTTGAGACACCTGTGGATGCCAGCAACCAGGAGGGGAATTTAGGCAGGTCCCATCCATGACTTGCAGTGGGCTGTGTCTTTTTGAGACAGGCCTCAACTTTTTGTATCAAGACCAGATTGCTCATGTACTCATTTATAATGTGCTTGGAGATGGAGCCTAGGGCCTCAGACAGACCCAGCTATGCTCAGCCACTGAGCTACGTCCCTGAGATATAGTTTTCCCCTAGTAATTCATTTGTTGTTGTTGTTTTTATTCTGGTATGTGTACCATTTAAACACACTGCTGACATCTCATCTTTGTTCTGTTGACTTCTGTCGTTTATGTCCTTCCTTCTGTCTGCGTGGTAGTCAGACAGGACTCCCTGGGAGGTCTGGGCAGTATCCTCCTGTTTGAAGATTTCGAATTTCCATCTTTCCTGCCACTGACATCTCCTTAGCTGAATGCTTTAGTTTTTTAAGTTTCAAGAGGGTCAAACTGTATACATGTGATGTCACTTACAAACAGTGCCTCCTAAAAATTAAACTTTAGGCACTGGAGAGATGGCTCAGTGGTTTAAAACCCAGTTGTGTTCTTCCAGAGGACCTAAGTTCAATTCCCAGCACCCACCCTGGACACTCACCTGTAACTCTAGCTCCAGGGAATCGATTACCTTCCTCTGGCCTCCACAGTATGATATACACATACATAATACCAATAAAACTGGGCAGTGGTGGAGCACACCTTTAATCCCAACACATGGGAGGCAGAGGCAGGCAGATTTCTGAGTTCGAGGCCAGCCTAGTCTACAGAGTGAGTTCCAGGACAGCCAGGGCCATACAGAGAAACCCTGTCTAGAAAGACAAAAAAAAAAAAAAAAAAAAGACCAATAAACACGAAACTTAAAAAAATTACAACTTTGGGGCTTGGATATATTGCTCCTCAGTGGTTAAGAGCACCGCCCTTAACCACTCTAGCAGAGGACCCAGATTCAATCCCCAGCAATCACTTGGTGGCTTACATCTACCTGTAACTCCAGTTCTGTAGGCACCAGGCATGCACAAATTGCTTGGACATACATGCAAAACGCCATAGTCATAAAACAAGGTTTCTCTGTGTAGCCCTGGCTGTCCTGGAACTCAGTCTGTAGACCAGACTGGCCTCAAACTCAGAAATCTGCCTGCCTCTGCCTCCCAAGTGTTGGGATTAAAGGTGTGCTCCACCACTGCCCAGCTTTGTGCTAAAGTTTTTATGTCTCAATATACATGCTGCCTTTTCATGTTTGTTGAGAGTTCCTCTTTATAGCCGATACATAATCAGTGTTTATGAATATTTTGCTTGAGTGCTGGGAAGTTCTCAAGTCTTACATAAAGTATGCTTGTAGATCTCAAGCCTCTGGCAACACAGTAGCATATATGTCCTTCTTAGACTCAAATAATGAAGACACAGAAAACTCCCCTTCCCTCCTCCACTGCCTAGGGCCTGGTTGTCACAGGATATATCCTACCTAATCTCTAAAGTAGGGGAACCCTAGAGACCCCTATAGTCATCGGCTTTAAGCCATTGTCACCTGGATCAAATAGAGTATCCCTTTTGTTCCAGGCTAGTATCTAAGGTTTCTTCAGCAGTTAGTTGATCTCAGATGATCCAGATGTCCAGAAATGTACTGGATTATGCAAGAAATCATTATTCCTTAGCTTTGGACTCTGTAGTAGTTACTTTTTCTTGCTGTGATAAAACACCATGACTGGCTCTCTGCTCCTCCCTGTTCCAGAGACAGCCACATCTTCTCATGAAGTGCCAGCCTCATCTTATAGACAAGATGGTGAAGGTTGGTATGAGTGGATTTGGTTGTATTGGGAGCCTGGTTACCAGGGCTGCCTTCTGCTTTGCACTTGGCAAAATGGAGATTATTGCCATCAATGATCCCTTCATTGACCTCAACTACATGGTCTACATGTTCCAGTATGACTCCACCCATGGCAAATTCAACCACATAGTCAAGACTGAGAATGGGAAGCCTGTCATCAATAGGAAGGCCATCACCATCTTCCAGGAGTGAGATCCCACTGACATCAAATGGGGTGATGCAGGTGCTGAGTATGTTGTGGAGTCTACTGGCATCTTCACCACCATGGAGAAGGCCAGGGCCCACTTGAAGGATGGGGCCAAAAGGGTCATCATCTCTGCCCATTCTGCTGATGCCCCCATGTTTGTGATGGGTTTGAACCACAAGAAATATGACAGCTCACACAAGATTGTCAGCAATGCATCCTATACCACCAACTACTTAGCCCTCCGGCCAAGGTTATCCATGACAACTTTGGCATCATGGAAGGGCTCATGACTATGGTCCATGCCATCACTACCACTCAGAAGACTGTGGATGGCCCTTCTGGAAAGCTGTGAAGTGATGGTTGTAGGGCTGCCTGGGAATCATCCCTGCATCCACTGGTGTTGCCAAGGCTGTGGGCAAGGTCATTTCAGAGCTGAATGGGAAGCTCACTGGCATGGCCTTTCATGTTCCTACCCCTAATGTATCCATTGTGGATCTGACATGCTGCCTGGAGAAACCTGTCAAGTATGATGACATCAAGAAGGTGGTGAAGCAGGCATCTGAGGGCCCACTGAAGG
>JADRCH010000016.1:2130848-2159638 GCA_019843965.1 Rhynchomys soricoides | reverse complement strand
TGACATCAAGAAGGTGGTGAAGCAGGCATCTGAGGGCCCACTGAAGGGCATCCTGGGCTACACCGAGAACCAGGTTTTCTCCTGTGACTTCAACAGCAACTCCCACTCTTCCACCTTTGATGCTGGGGCTGGCATTGCTCTCAGTGACAACTTTGTAAAGCTCATTTCCTGGTATGACAATGAATACGGCTACAGCAACAAGGTCATGGACCCTGTGGTCTCCATGGCCTCCAGGGAGTAAGAAACCCCAGACCACTCACCCCAGCAAGGGCACAAGATAAAGAGAGAGGCCCTCAGTTGCTGAGGAGTCCCTGTCCCAACTCGGTCCATCACTAAGCATCTCCCTCACAATTTCCATCCCAGACTTCCATAATAACAAGAGGGGCACAGGGAGCCCTCCCTAATCTCTTGATTACCTTCAATAAAGTTCACTGCAACACCCCCTCCAAAAAACAACAACAACAACAAAACATGACCAAAAGTGACTTCTGGAAGGAGTTTATTTTGGCCTATGGTTCCAGAGGGAGAGTCCATAACCGTAGGAGAGGCATGGAGCCAAATGGCTGAATCAGAAGGCTGAGAGATAACATCGTCAACCACACTCAGAAAGTAGGAACTGGGAGTAGATGAGACTATAAAAATCTCAAAATCCCTGTGACTACTTCCTTCAGCAAGATTCTGTCTCCTAATGATTCTATAGCTTCCCCAAACAGCACCACCTACAGGGGACCAAGTGCTTAGGGATAGAGGGCATTTCTCATTCAAACCAGCACAGCTTCTCACTCTCAACTCAGGGTCTCAAACATGACACAACTGCAGGCAGCTCTGGCCCTCAACCCCAACATCCATTCCCATCAAAGGTTCTTCTCTTAAAAGGAAAAATAAATAAATAAAGCTCACATGACAAATGACGCATGTGAACAAATTTTTGTGCTGGGCAGAGAGGGGAGGTGGCTTCACTGACAGTGTCTGTTAAAGCAGGAGTATTTATTGTTGTCACTGAGGCTTATATATTTGTGTTGAACTTTTGTTTTTTATGCTCTGTGTTAATTGGCTTTCCATTGTGGTGACAAAACATCTATATGGTTTATTTTTGCCCCGAAGTCTCAGTCCAGGGCTTTCTGGCTCTTTCACTTTGAACCTGAGGCAAGGCTCAACATCCTGGTGGGGACTACGCTCCAAAACAGAGCTGCTCACCTCTTAGTGCATGGAAATAAAGAGCAAGAAGAGGCCAGGCTCCCACTGTCACCTTCAAGGACCATATCTCCAATGACATTATGTCCTCCTAGGTCCCACTTCAAAAAGGTTGTGCCACAATAGCACCACATCTGGCACTAGGCTTCAACACATAGCCTCTGGGACATTTCCTATACTAAAAGTGTTAGCTAGGTTTCTGTCACTGTGATAAAAGCAATTTGAGGAGGAAAGGGTCCCAGGCCATCATCACAGGAAGCCAAGGCAGGAACTAAAGCAGAGACCAGAGAATACTGTCTACTGACTTGCTATTCATGGCTTGCTCAACCTGCTTTCTTATACATCCCAGTGCTTCCCAGGGAAGGGTTGGGGTGTGGAGGGTGGAGGGTGGGGGCACTGTCCTTAGGAGGTGGGTCCTCCCACATCAATCAACAATCAGGAAGTGATCTAAAGGGTTGCCTGTAAGCAATCTGATAATCTGATGGAGGTATTTCCTCAGTTGAAATTCCTCTTTCCAGATAACTCTAGTTTGTGTCAAGTTGACAAGTAAACAACCTGGGTGCTATTCCTGGTTTCTGCCTCCACCAGGAGTGTGTAAATATCCAACTGCAATTACATTTGTGGCAGTTTCTCCTTGTATCTTAAGATCTTTTATTTTACACATTTTAATGGACTAATATTTTACAGATAGGAAGGATCATGGGAAACTTTAAGGATATATGTCTTTTAGAAAAATAAAATATCTTGTTTTTTTTTTTTTTTTTTTTTTTTACTTCTTCTTTAAAGTTTATTAACCCAACACAATTTCTAATTTCAGTGGCATGGCTGACCATGTTCCCAACCAAAGCCACCTCTAAACTGGAGTTAGAGTTGCCAAGCTAGTACTCCATCTGTAAGAGTCTCTCTGCTTTCCCTATCGTAAATCCTGGATCTCGCTCACCCTCTGAACATTTGGACTGACACCCATCAGTCTTAGGATGGTTATGGCACAGGGTGGCCCATGAAATATCTTGGTGCTACTAGATGCCCTCATTTGTAAGGTACTAACAGAAATGTCTCCAGGAAACTACTCCTTAATATAGTCTGGAGATTTAAGAGGGCCTTCATTACTTGAAGGTTTGGCATTTTCTTGTCTGCCAGCTGGGGTGTCGGGATGTCTTCATAACCATCACTCCTTCCTTAAAACAAAGTTCACAGATGGTAATCCTGTTCTTAGGCATCAACATAGCATTGGCTGAGGGGTCCAAGTCAGAGGCTGGAAAGGAAGACACATGCGCAGCACAGCACAGCTGTTTGTCATATCTTTTAATGTGTATGGGTATCTTGCCTGCATGTAGGTCTGTGCATTACATGTGTACTTTATGCCAGATGAGGCCAGAGGAGTGTGTCAAATCACGTGGAAGTATAGATAGCTATGAACCGCCATGCTGGGACTCAAATTTGTATCCTCTGGAAGAACAACCAGTGCTCCTAACTGGAATCTCTCCAGTCTCTTTTGTGTCTGTGTCTTATTTTAATTATTTGTGTTTAGATCTCTCTCTCTCTCTCTTTCTCTCTCTCTCTCTCTCTCTCTCTCTCTGTGTGTGCGCGCGCGCGCTTTCATGATTGTGTATATTTTCAGTGTGACATTTGTTTTTTTTTTTTTCACTGCTTCTTTGCATTGACTTGGGTCATTTGTGCCTATTCTTGTTTCCCTTAGTGAGCCTTGCAAGGATTCTTCCATATGCTTTGTGATTTCTCAGGGGTGACCTCTGCACTACTCGTTTCTGACTTCCACTAGTTTCATTCTCCAGAAGTGCTGCCCTCACAGACCTCTTCCCTGTCTCTTTGTAATGCTGTTTATGCGCATCACAATGCCACATAGTTGTGCTTTCACTACATATGTGTTAGGTCTCAAAGAAACCTGGGATAAATGGTGAGCTGATGTGTATTATCAAAGCAGATCCGGTGCCAGTCTCCCTCAGTCCCTAAAAGTACCCCTTACAGAGTTGTCCTGGCTGGCATACCCTGCCTCCTCCCTCAACCATACCTGGGAGCAGTCATGTACTCATTTTGTCATTCAGCTGGTGCTGAAACCTGAGATTAGCATTCGTGAGTTCCCTTCCAACGAACTGGGCCTCTCCAAACCCAGGTAATGATCTGACTTTCCAAATATAAGTACAGATGAATCATTCGTTTCCTTTGCTGTCCTGTACAACAGCTGAAGGTGTAATGCTATTGTGTGTGATAGCCAAAGACTACCATCAAAACCATGGGAACCTAAAGTAACCATCTAGGTAGTGGGTAAGTCTTGGTCATTTCAATTGACCTGTGGCCATTTGGATTATACCTCTGCTCTTTTTTATTCCTCTCAGACCTCTGACGACATTGCTGGCTCACTGCAAGCAAAACAACTTCTTCCCCAAAGCAGCAACTGTCTATTTAGTTCATTTCATATGTAAAATTAGGGCTCCAGTGTAGCTTTCTTTCTAGAGCTGTTAGGTCTTCTGCTAAAAAAAAAAAAAAAAAGAAAGAAAAAAAAAAAGGCAGACACAGCCAGTTAGCCTTGCTGACAGACTTCACACTGAAAGAGACTATTCCTAGCCGGGCAGTGGTGGCGCATGCCTTTAATCCCAGCACTCGGGAGGCAGAGGCAGGCGGATTACTGAGTTCGAGGCCAGCCTGGTCTACAGAATGAGTTCCAGGACAGCCAGGGTTACAGAGAAACCCTGTCTCAAAAAACCAAAAAGAAAAAAAGACTATTCCTTTTCTTAAAGGAACTTGCTTTGCAATGGCTGTTCTCAATCATCAACCACCTGTGTCTCATGGTAAACGATTAGACGGAAGGGAAAGGTTTGAAGTTTCAGTTGTAAGGTCTAAGAAAGTAATTCAAGGTATGTAAGAGTCTGAGGATATGAAAGCTTAAGTAAACAAGCTATAAAGGTCTAAAACTGTTTCCAACTTCTTTCACTCTTGCTATGCTATTGCTATTAAGACTTTAAACATTCGGTCACTGAAACTACTCAATGGAGTTCTGATAAGCTATTGAGAAGTCAGCTCAGGAACTTTGAGATACTCCACCAGTGCCTCCTCCCCCCTCAGAGCACATGGACACCCTTCCCCTCCTGGAAGAAACAGGTTCATGTAGGGTGGAACGGAGGTGCTGATTAAGCCCCTGCTACCTCATTCCCTAAAGACCAATCAATTTAAAAGTCACACTGTTCTGCCAATCACATTGTGCCTAAAGGCGGCTGCTCTAAAATCCATATATAAGGTCCCTGAACGGGCTATGTGTGGTCACTCTCCTGTCTTGGTATGCAGAGTGACCTCAGCATGCTGAATTAATAAATTCCTCTTGCATTTTGCGTCAATCCCTGAGTCCATGTGTTCACTCTGGGGGTCTCTGGTAAGTTAAAGCTCCCCAGAGTCTTGTTGTTGTTGTTTTTGAAACAGGGTTTCTGTGTAGCCCTGGCTGTCCTGGAGCTCACTCTGTAGACCAGGATGGCCTTGAACTCAGAAATCTGCCTGCCTGTGCCTCCCAGGTGCTGGGATTAAAGGCATGCACTACCACTGCCAGGCACCAGAGTCTTACATATGGTGCATTGGCTGGGAATCAACCCTCTGTGGGATGCATTGGAGATCATCAGATTGGAGGATTGGCTCGGGCAGGTAACCATGGTTGTCTCAATGTTTCTCTATGTCTGTAAGTCTGTTTAAAAGTCTTGCTTGCAAATTTCAGGGGTCTCAGAGAGCCCACGGTGTTTGGGGAGGTCAAGTAAGGCAGGCAAACGTGCCTTAATGTCTCGATTGCAGTGTTCTGGAGGATGCTTCAGGCCCTCCTGGAAGGACTCGAGAAGGCTCCTCTCCTTCTGGAAACAGCAAGTCTTGCTGTAACCTGGTTTTCTGGTTTATCAGTACAGTTGGAGCTGGCTGAGAAAGTCTGTTCTGTATCCGTGGAAGGGATGAACTGTGTGTTAGTTGTTCACACCCGCTGCCCGTGGCAGGGTCGAGCTGTCTGTGTGTTAATTGTTTTCCTCTGTGTTCTGTGTTCTTAGACTTAAACTGACTGACAACAGTTTTTTTTTTTTTGGACATCGGACAGACTGAATTTACCCAGTTAAACATCGGAAAGTTAGGGAAAGAAAAGAAAACTAGGAGAGAATCTAGGAGAGGGCCCCCTCCCCCCTCATAGATAAAGGCCTTTCTTTCCCCAAGACCCACCTCACAGGTGCTGGCCATCAGGAAAAACAGAAGCCTAGGAGGAGAGATCCAGACCTGAGAAGAAATCAATCCTCCAAGATCAAGAGCATACGTGTTATTCCAAGACCCTCCCCCTCCATATCCCCCTACCCTGGCCCCTATGGCCCTACCCCCCTTTACCAGAGGGGAGAGTGGGAGGAGATCCCATCTCTTTTTCCAAGGGACCAATTAATCTCTTTAAAACTGTCTTATTTACTCATCAGCCCACCTAGGATGAAGTTAAAAAGAATGCCCCCTCAGACACCATCAATTGACCAGGCTGTTGTCGACATTGGGCTTTCCCTGACTATGGCAGGAGGTAAGGAGTGCCTAAAAGTCCATCACCAGACTCCTTGGCAGGTCTCAAGAGGGCCACTTGACGACCCACAAATCTGACCAAGGTATGTGAGGATAAGCAGGGATGAGTCACTTGCAGCCTTTCTAGAGCTGCTCATAAGAGTCACTCTGCCAATATACACCCTATGACCTCAGCAGCAAGGAGGACAGAGCTACTGTGAAAATAGCTTTTATAGACCAGGCTAGTAGAGATAACAGTAAAAAGCTTCAGAGGCTAGAAAAACAGGATAGGCTGTTGAGAGAGTTAGTGCAGGTTGCTGAGAAAGTCTACCATAACAGGGAGACAGGGGAGGAGAAGGAGCAGAGAAAGAGAAAAAGGAAGAAAAGCGACAGGGAAGGAGTCTACAAGAAGTTTTGACTACAGTAATTAGGGAAGCAGAGAAGAGAGACAGAAAAAGACCAGTGGGCATACTGCAAGGAGAGAAGCCACTGGGCCTGAGAGTGTCATAACAAATGGAAACCGGGAACAAGAAATTCCAGGCCTTGGGAAAAGTGCCCACAAGCAGCATAAGGTATTAGCCCTGGGTGAAGACAGTGATTAGGGGAGATGGGGTTCGACCCCCCCTTCCTGAACCCAGGGTAACTCTGAGAGTGGAGGAGAAACCCACTCAATTCTTGGTGGACACAGGGGCTCAACACTCGGTCCTCTAAGCCGATGTTGGTCCAAGAAGCCATTGGCACCAAAATGTATTCATGGACTACCCAAAGAACAGTAGACCTAGGGATGGGATGGGTATCCCATTCATGTAAGGTCACCCCAGACTGTCCCTACCCTCTGTTGGGGCGAGACATACTCTCCAAAATGGGGACCCAGATACATTTCCTGCCTGACAGGCCAAAACTAGCTGGCCTAAAAAGAGACCTCTCTGACTGACCCCAGCCAAAAGCAGAGGCTACCTGGTTTACAGATGGGAGCAGTTTTCTCCATGAAGGTCAGAGACAAGTGGATGGCACAAATGTCATCTGGCAGAACCTCTACCACCCTGACACCTCTACCCCCTGACACGTTGACGCAGAAAGTAGAGCTAATTGCCTCCACCAAAGCTTTAGAACTTGGAGTCTGCAATAAAATCAACATCTACACAGATAACAGGTATGCCTTTGCCACATCCCATGACCACAGAGCTATAGCCAAGAGAGAGGACTGCTCACACCAGAGGAAACAAACAAGAAATCCTGGATCTCTTAGATGTCCCAATGAAGCAGGTAACCATGAGTATTATTCTCACCCAGTACATCAGAAAGGAAGAAAGTCAGTGGCCCAGAGCAATAACCAGGCAGATCTAGTGGCTCGAGAAGTGGCAATGCAGGAGCCTATCCTATTTATGGGCCTACAAGAAACACCTGCTAAGAAATGAGACTAGACTAAGGTATGGCCTCATTGAGAATACACTGAAGAAGAAAGGACTCAGATTGCTAGCCACCTTACCAACTATCACCTAGAGAAGGAAGGGAAACGGCACACAAGAAAGAAAACCTTGCTCCCCGGAAAGCAAGCAAAAGACTTATTGGCCAAATGCACAGATAGACTCATTTATGGGATAAAAAGCTTGTCTAAGCACTTAAGAGACCTAGAGTATGTATAACAAGACTCAGGTTTTGGGCCAGAAAGATAGTAGGACAGTGTAAGGTATGCCAGCAAGTGAGTGCTTATGCGGCCAAGAATAAACAGGGCAAAAGACCTAGGGGAAAACAGCCTGGAGTATATTGAGAGGTCAATTTTACAGAAGTTAAGCCAGGAAAATATAGTTACAAATACCTTCAGGTGTTTGTAGATACTTTCTCTAGATGGGTTGAGGCATTTCCCACCAAGCAAGAAACAATTGCAATGGTATCCAAGAAGATATTAGGGAAAAATTTCTCGAGGTTTGGAGTGCCCAAGGCAAGTGGATAAGTCAATGGTTCTGCTTTTTTCAGGTAAGCCGGGGGGGTGGCAAAAGTATTGTGGACAGATTGGAAACTTCATTGTGAGTACAGTCCCCAAAGCTCAGGGCAGGTAGAGAGAATGAATAGAACTCCAAAAAAGAGACCTTAAATAAATTGACCTTGGAGGTTGTCTAGGACTAGGTGGTAGCCCTCCCCTTGGCCCTGTTCTGAGCTCAGAGCATTCCCTACCATTTTAACCTGACTCCCTTTGAGATCCTGTGTGGTACCCTAACTCCCTTGGTATACACTGGGCCCTCCCAGGAGGTATCCCACAGCATGAGATTTGGCCCAAACTGTCTGCATTGGATGCTCCAGGGATGCTAGAGACCCCTCACTGCTTCCAGACTGGTGACAGGATCTATGTAAAGAGGCATCAGACACAGTCGCTGGAACCCAGACGAAAGAGACCCTTCCTGGCGCTGCTAACTACTCCCACAGTCCTCAAGTTAGATGGTATTGAGGCCTGGGTACATGCTTCCCATGTGAAACCTGCAGATGCCCCACTCCCCAGAAATCCCTGCTGGACAGTACAGAAGATGGACAACCTGCTCAAGCTCAAGATCACTCCACCTTGATCATGACTGTTTGTGGTACCTTTGGACAGCACTCACTGTCTCCCTTCTGTTGTGGTTGGGGGTGGCTGGGGCAGGTACCAGGACCTCTGCTTTGGTCTTACAAAGGGAAAATTATGACAGTCTGAGGGCAGTCATTGATTTAGATATAGAGAGAATAGAAGCTTCCATCAGTCATCTTAAAGAATCACTGACTTCGTTATCAGAAATAGTACTACAGAATAAGAGGAGATTAGACTTTTCCTCCAGCAAGGAGAGCTATGTGCTGCCTTAGCTGAAAAGTGTTGCTGTTATATGGACCATTCTGGGGTTGTTAAAGATTCAATGGCCAAGGTGAGAGTAGGGTTAGCCAAGCAGAAGAGAGAGAGAGAACAGAGGCAGGGCTGGTTCAAGTCTTGGTTTAACCTCTTAGTTAACCGCCCTCATATAGACCTTGTTAAGACCTTAACTGTTCTCCTGCTATTGTTGAATTTTGGCCCCTACATTTTGAACTGCTTGGCTGCTTTTGTTTAGGAATGCATAGGTGCAGTACAGCTAATGATCTTAAAGCAGTAATACAAAGAGCTAGATATAGAAGACCAGGAGTATGAGCTGCATAGCTATCAACAATAGCTTCTGGATTGAAGCATGCACAAGAAAAAGGGGGGAAATGAGAAGTCAGTTTGGGACTTTGAGATATTCCACCAGGGCCCCCTCCCCCCTCAGAGCACATGGGCACCCCTCCCCTCCTGAAAGAAACAGGTTCATATAGGCTGGAAGAGAGGGGCTGATTAAGCACCTACTACCTCATTCCCTAAAGACCAATCAATTTAAAAGTCACACTGTTCTGCCAATCACATTGTGCCTAATGGCGGCTGCATTAAAATCCGTATATAAGGTCCCTGAACCGGCTACATGTGGTCACTCTCCTGTCTTGGTATGCAGAGTGACCTCAGCATGCTGAATCAATAAATTCCTCTTGCAATTTGCATCAATCCCAATGTATTCACTCAGGTAAGTTAAGGCTCTCCGGAGTCCTACAGGACCTGGCTCCCGCAAGGTGTCCACTGACCCCTATACAAGCTGCATATCACATGCATGCCCACACACTCATATACACATAAGTAAATGAATGTAATTTAAAACTCAAAAGGGAAGTATAAACAGGGACCCACCAACACAGGTGCAGTCTGTTTAGATGCCTGCAGGGGTGGGAGGTTGGGGCTGGTCAGAAAAAGACTCTAAAGGTCTGGAACACGGCTGCCCATGCTGGATGCTTAGGACACACCAGATTAAAAAACATTCTTCTTCAACAGTAAAGTTTTCCTTTCTGGAACCTTTTGATTTTATAAACTTTAAAGATTTAAAGAAAGAATTTTGACCCATTTTTAATAATAAATACTAGCTTAAAACACAAACACAGCTGCACAAACCATCCACTGCTTTGTACCTTTATTTTGTAAAGTCTGTTTTTTTCTTTTAAAATAATTTGAACATTTTTCTGTTAGGAACTAACACACACACACACACACACACACACACACACATCTAGGTCTCTGAAAGGTCAGGGCTTTCATTGTCTTCCTCACCATACCTCATTTCTCTGAAGGTATTGAGGGACGGTAACATGTACAGAGCTGCCCCCTTCTCTTATAGCCATGCTTTTCTGGTACATCTCCTGAGCCCAAAAGCTGTCTTACTGTTTTGTTTGTTTGGTTGTTTGTTTTGTTTTGTTTTAATAAGCAGAAGGAAAACTCTGTAGAGTAAGGATAACAAGTACGCAGAATGACTCCCTCCACTACAACCCAACCATATGTTGTTGAAGAAATCAGCTCAGGAACTTTGGATATTCCACCAAACCCCTCCCCTCCTAGAAGAGAAAGCTCGAAGAGCCTGTAGGTAGGCACCTCTCCCTTCTGGAAGACGGGCCACCTGCTGGTAGGGGAGGCACCCAGATCATGTAAACACAGTCTGCAGGGCAGACCAACTGTTGGTCACCTACAGACAAGGAGAGTCCTGACCACCTCATTCCCTAAGGACCAATCAGTTTAAAAGTCACACTGTTCTACCAATGACATTGTAGTTGGCTGTTGCTCTGAAAACTGTTTAAAGGCTCGCCAGGGGTCGAGACCTCTCCTTTGGGTGCTGGACGGCTCCAACATGTTGAATAATAAATTCCTCTTGCTGTTGCATCGATTCTGTGGTGTTCCCTTGGGGGGTCT
This sequence comes from Rhynchomys soricoides, assembly GCA_019843965.1. Lineage (NCBI taxonomy): Eukaryota > Metazoa > Chordata > Mammalia > Rodentia > Muridae > Rhynchomys > Rhynchomys soricoides. Next base: position 2,149,170 of record JADRCH010000016.1, on the reverse strand, counting down.
CCGGAAAGCTAAAGGCTCTCCAAAGTCTTACATTGTCAATGAGTGTGATAGCATGTGCTCAGTTCTGTTGATGGCTTCTCTATGACTCCAAGTGCAGTGTGCTTGTTTACAGTCACTCACTGTAACTGCTCTGCTTAAGACTCTGTCACCTCCATTACAGTCTAGGGTACCACCATTGTATGAGTGGCCCATCACTGTCTGGAGTGTTCACAGAACAGGGCTGTAATTTTCTGCCTCTTGAAGATTGGAGAAGGAAGGGGGGTGGGTATGCTTTTACAGTTTCTGTTCTAGGGGTCCTACTTGTGTGTAGCTCTCTCCTTTTGTTCCTGCAGATGCCAGATCCACTCAGGGATAATTTACACACCCAAATTCAGCTTCACTGCCACCTAACTTCCTGTGATGCCATTGGCAAATTACACTGTGTGGCGTGCTCTATGCCCAGCGACACAGAGTGTGTATATTGCCTTATACAGACACTTCTTAAATTAGCTCTGAGAAAAGCAATCTCTATAATGTCTTTTATAATTACACGAGATAATTACAAAATCACCAATATTGATGCAATGTGTGCTTGTTATCTAATCATCTTACAGGTCACTGGTTTCCTCAAGACTTCCGATGGTCCTTTTACAAGGGAAGAAGTGGCTTCTGCTAACAGTGCCATTGACCAATTGTCTTTACTTCATTTTCACCCTTGAAAGGTGGCCTCTGGATGTCAGGTTCATGATAGACAGTTTCTCTTTGAGCAGCATTAAGTGCCCTACTCCCTTTTGGCTACCATCATTCCCCATGGGAAGTCAGCTGTTAATCTTGGTTTCTTTGGAAGCTACAGGATGTTTTTCTCTGGCTGTTCTCAGGCTTTTCCATTTGTCCTTGGCTTTTAGTGGTTTTTGTTGTTCATATACAGTGTCCTTTATTGTCTGTGGATCTCAGAGCTTACCATGATTCGAGTTTGCTGAGCATCCTGTATGTGTTTTGTCTTGAATCAACTTTGGAAGTTTTCAGTCTTCATTTATTCAAGTATTTTTTTTTAAATTTTTCTCCTTCTGTTTTCAGGATTCGTTTGCTGGTAGGCTTATCGGACTTACACGTATCTTCGAGGCTCTATTGGCTTTTCTCTGCATTTGTTGGCTGTGCAGTTCCTGTGGAGCTGTTTTCAAGTTATTGCACCTTTCTTCTGTGAGGAGAGTACTGTTGAGACCAAATTTCATCATTTCCATTTCTTTAAAATGTTTTGCTCTTTATTGTGATTGAAACTATTCTCAGAGTCACATCCTGGGCCACAACAAGCTAAGATTGGACACTTGTCCTTGATGAGCTAATTAAATCAGCAAAATGAATCAGTGAAATACAAGAAAAGCAGAGTTATTCCATGTGATCACACTGGGATGAGAGATCCAGTGACCTCAAGTCCATCTTTAGGGTCCTGAAGTAAGGTCAAGGTTTGTAGAGTACCAGAGACATGGATATTCAGGCAGTTCTGGTCAAGTGTAGCCATGCCCACTGTCCACCCATTGTTGACTCTTCTGAAAGGTGGTCTGATAAATTGTAAATCTGGTTTCTGGATAAAAGTACCCCACCCCTGTCAGGCTGGTACAGTTTTAGGCTTCCTCTTCGTTCAATTCAGACTCCTGGGGAATTTTGGTTTCTTGAGCGCTATTGTTTTAATAGCCTGAGAGCCAGAGTAAGAGACATAGCATCCCTTTGGAACATCCTCATCCCTACAGGGCTGGCTTCAGTGTTGTCTTTCTAATGTGTATAGTCATCATGCTGCTTTGTAAATAACTTCATTCCATTTCCATTTGTTTTCATAAACAGAAATAGCATCGATGTTTTCATATTAATTTTCTATGTAGAAGCTTCATTAATTTGTTTAATTTCATAAATTTGTTCATAATTATGATAGCAAACACTGTCAGCTTGATAGGATTAAGAATCAATGAAGAGACATACCACTGAGACTGTATATGAGGGATTATCTGTTACTTTCCAGGGGTTTTGATTGGGTTTGATTCTCTGCCAATTAAATAATTAAACAACAGAAAAAATGTCAGACACAGTAGGCAGCAACAGGTAACAGACTTTATTAAAATGAAGAAGCACACACACATACATGCAGGAACACCTACACACAAGTGTGTGTGTGTGTTCATTTGTGTGTGTGTGACCATGATCAAACAAAGAGGGGACTTAAGTCAAAATCCTTTTTGTCTCAAATAGGGCTAGGAGTTTTGAGTGGTTTTGGTGGCCTGGAATGGGTCCCCTCCTCTTGGCTGGTTAGCTTAAACACAGATAGAGGAGTTAATAGGTTCAGAGCTTCAAATAAATGTGTTCAGGGCCCACCTTGAACATATCTGACCAGCTTGATATGTTCAGCTGGAGGAAGAGTTGTGCTCAGAGGAGCAACAGCCCACTAGGCCTGTGTCTCCATTAAGTGGGTGAGGAAGAAGTGAGGAGTTTGCCACCCTTGTTATCTCTCTGTGGCCCCTTTCTATCTCCCTACCTGTCAGGAATCATTTTAGTTCTAAGTCCCTGTGTGTAGAATAGGTTGAGTTGGAAGACCCACACCAAATGTAGGTGGTACCACTCCTCTGGCTACAATTCTAGATGGCATCAAAAGGAGAAGATTAGCTGAGTCTAGGTTTTTTCTTTTTCTTTTTGTCCTACCACCCCCACCCCCACCCCACCTCCTGCCTCTGTAGAGACAGAGTCTCTACAGAACCCTGGCTGTCTAGGAACTTACTATGTAGATTAGGCTGTCCTTGAACTCACAGAGATCTGCTTGCTTCTGCTTTTCTGGTACTAGGATTATGAACCTATGGGGGCCATTGCCATTCAAACCACCACACCCCCTTCTTTAGATTGCTTTTGTCAGGCATTTTGTCAGATCAATGTGTAAACGAATCAATACACTAATATTACTGTAATTCTAATATCTGTCAGATTCATGAACTGGTCCACCACTGGCAGCTGATGATGAATTATTTTCATCATTCTATTTTTGTTTATTGTTACTTCTTTCAGTTGGTTGGGCATATTTTGACAACTACTTTGAAATCTTTGTTGTGTGTGGTATATAGTCATTGTCACAGATCTTACCCTGGTGTGTGAATTATGCTTTCATTCTTTGAATGTTTCAGAATCTTTTGCTTGGGACTTTAGATAGCACATTCTGGCAGCTGTGGGTGCTAGTACCCTACTCCCAACAGAGCTATTATTTTCTTCTTTATTTGTGTGTTGAATGGCTGGATTGCCTTAGTGAAATCTATTCACTGCTCTCTTGTTCTTAGTGGCAAACATTTCCCATCACTCTTCAGGCAGAGAAGGCAGCCTTACATATAAAGCAGTTACCATGCTCTAGCAGTTGGCAGCCCACACTTTGTCTATGGCTTCTTCCTCAGAGCACATCCAGGAGTTAATTGGTCACTGAGTGCTATGTTGTTCTTAACAGTGCTATTGGACATAAATTGCTCCACAGTGAAATCCAAACCCAACTGCTATCCTTTGAAGGAGCTGCTGTTCTGGAGATCAGCTTTGTGTTTCGTTCTCTTCCTAGGGCATCATTCTTTGAATCTCTACCTTCACTCCTAGGAAGCTGGGGTTGGGACCAATGGTGTGCTTCTCTGTAGGTGGCACCCATATTTTAGGAGCTAAGTTAGATTGTGTGTGTGTGGCCTGTAGCTTCCGGGTTTTCTCACACTGTGTCTCTCTGCTCTCCTCAGAGCACCTTGCCCAAAGCAGAGTCTTTGTCCCATACATAGCAGCACAGGAAGCTATCTCTGGCCACACTTACCTGAGGCAGCTAGAAACAGCACAAAACACTGCCCTGTTCCTTCTTTGTAGATACTATGGAATTCCAAGAGGGGCTTCAGAGGAGAGCAGACTCATTAGAAACAGTGAGGAGGAGAAGAGAGGGAGTAGGTCTCAGTTTAAGCATCACAGATTCTTGCTCTTCTCTGGAGTTAGAGATTTTCATCAAACGAATGTTTTCTGTTTTGTAGAATATTTTAGGACTGTTACTGGGTGTTTTAAGTGGTTGTTTCCCACCAACTTTATTGTTACTAATGGTGTGGCTCTTGGATGTCTCTCAAAAGCCCATGAGTTAAAAGTCTTCGTCCTCCAATTGTGGCACTGTTGGAAGACTGAGTTGCTTTAGGAGGCCTAAAGGCAGGTCCTTAGGCCATTTTGGGGTGCTCTTCTGGACTGCAAGAACATGGTATGACTTCTTCTTCTCTTTTGACCCCTGGCTTGTGATATGAGTGGCTTTGCTCTATCACAAGTTCAAAGAATGGTGTGTTGTTGTGCAAGGTAATGGGACCAATCTGCCATGAAGCGAGTAACACAGCCGTCCAAAGAACTCCTCATCGTGGGTCATGCCAGAAATCTCTTTCGTTTCTTACTGTATATTCTTATTTATTTTTAATTAACAAACTAATTTAGTTATGTTTTGATTTCTTATTATTTGTTTATTTATTATGTGGGTGCAAATGTGCTATAGTGCATGTGTGGAAATCTGAGGAAAACTTTTGAAGTCAGGTCTGTTCGGTTATCTTTAAGAAGAGGCAGCTGTAGAGTGAGAAAAGGTGGAAAGAAACAGAAGCTCGGTCTGACATTAGGTAGGACCATGTTTATGCATAGCAAGGAAGCATTTTACTACTCATGTGTTCAGATGGCAAAAATGTCTACAGGAGAACATGGAATTTGACCTCTTATAAGGGCAGAAATGACTTCCATACTTCTCAAGGGAAGCTGGGAAGTATAGTCCCTCAGCAGGACAACTATCATTCCTAACCCCTAATTCACATTTCTCCTTTCACCATGTAGCTATCACAGTTTGTCTGTGCTCCCAGACATGTACTAAGCCTTGAATATGGGCATGAAGGAAGCCCCTGTGTAGCCCCTGAGTCTCACAGAGGAGCTTAGTACAGGCTTTAGAGGCATCGAAATGTACCTTATGTCTTGAGTAGAAGCCAACGTTATCTATCATGGCCTGGAAATCTTGCCAGCAACAGTCCTTTGTGCTAAGGAAGCTCTAGGCCCAGGCAGGCACACAATACATGGCTTCAGTCACTGTGGCCAGTCTTGGAAGGAACAATGTACAGCATTTACACAGAGAAAAATAGCTTCTTTATGGGTTTTCGTTACTATAACACAGTATGTGCACTGGGTGATTGTTGCTCTGCTAATTAAGGTCAAAGTCTACCACTGTCTGGATAGTCTTCTGAGCTCCACACAAAACTGGTGGACTCCCTTTGTCTGCAGGGCTTCTCCTTTACTGACCTTGTCTGGGGAGCTCAAAACCCCCACACTACCTCTACCTGTGGAATGACATGCAGCCTTGGTTAGGTTTCAGGTTCAGCTTCCTGTCTCTCAGAATAAGAACTCAATCAGCAAGCACCTGAGATTCCTGGAATGCTTTCCCATTGTAAAATGAGGCATTTCAGGATCTTAGCCTTTAGTCAATGATCCTTGCCCACCATGGATATTTCTACTTGTGTCTCCAAAATCATAACCCTTGATCCACCCTGATTAAAGTTGATCTGTCTCCCCAGAGCTGATCCCAAAGATAAGCCTGTTATTTCCAGCATACTTACAGGCTGTCAGAACCTCGTTCATGGACTTTGCTCCCTTTGTCCTTGTGGGCTGGTGGCCAATGACCCTGGGGAGAAGAGAGACTTACAGGTGATTTATGAAGAATAGAAATTTATTTTGGGGGGCTAGAGAGATGGCTCAGCAGTTAAGAGCACTGACTGCTCTTCCAGAGGTCATGAGTTCAATTCCCAGCAACCGCATGGTAACTCACAACCATCTGTAATGGGATCTGATGTCCTCTTCTGATGAAGACAGCTACAGTGTACTCATATACATAAAATGAATAAATAATTCTTTAAAAAAAAGAAATTTATTCTGGCACATGGTGCTAGAGGTTAGTAAATCTTAGAGTATGGAGCAATGTTGCCTGGTGTCTGGTGAGGGCCTTGGTTTGAAACCCATGACAGAAAAAGTCGTAAGGGTGCATTCAAAAGACATAAAGCACAAGGCACAGTTATCTTTCCTAATAACCTATCTGGAGGTAACTAGATATTCCCCCCCCCCAGTCATGCAAGAACTACCTTAACCCTTCTTAATGACCAGACCATTTCAAAGTCCTACCTCCTAGGACTGCCACAATGGCCACCAAACTTCAGTAAGGGTTTTAAAGTAAGGACAACATTGAAACCACTGCACTGAAGACAAGGAGTCACATTGGCTACACAGCTATTTGCCCTTCCCCTAAGCCCAGAAGTGTAGCTTTTTACTCCTGTTCCTAGGAGGCTGTACCTCCCAGGCTACTTCATGTCTGTGGGTCTCCCCACCCTCATGGGACATTGGCCAATTCGGTCTACAAGGGCAGTGGGAGTAGAGGTGTTGAGGGGGGCAGGGCTCGGGGTCTGGTGGGGTCAGAAACCCTGTGAGTACGTATGGTGAAGAAGCATACTGGGACCAGCTATCAGGAGGGAAATCATTACTTAGGGTAGTTCAAGGCTTATAAAGTTTTGAGGGAGGACTGAGGGTAGGAACATCTAGGATGGGCAAAAGTCATTGCTTGGGGAATTAGGGTACCTGAAATGGCTCATTAGTGTGGGAAAACATTACTGGAATCTCAGGTGCTAGCTGAACAGCTTCTTATCAGGAGAACTACATTGATCTTGTAATCTAATTGAGGCTACGTGACATTCATCAGGTAGAGGCATATGTGGGGCTTAGAATTTCCCAGACAAGGACGGAGAAAGAGAAGCCCTGCTAATGAAGTGAGTCTCCCATATTGAGCTGAATCCAGTGGTCATGGTAGACTTCGGCCTTAATTTAGCAGAGTTTTCCCACACTCATCTCTTTGGTTGGATGCTTGATAGGGAGACATTCTCTGCTGTTCCTGGACAGAGGGCTCTGATGAACACATCCTCCTAGGAATGAATGTTGCTTCATCAGATGACTATCTTCCATCTCTTCTTTCTACTTACTGAGGTATCCAGAGAGGTGGGCATTGTCATTTCCTCAGGGCCTTGTCCTCTGCTTTCCAATGGTGTGTGTGATTGAGGGCAGTAGCCTTGTGGCTAGTATCTTGTCATCCTTGGTATATACTCCTTAGCAGGACCCACTCATCTCTACCCTGCTAGGTGGCAGCATAGGAACAGCTCTTGTACACATGCGACCTAGCAATCACCTCTGTAGGACTTTTTATTTATTTAGAGACAGAGTCATGTTCTGTAGACTAGGCTGGCCTGAAAATTGATATCTCAGGTTGGGCTTGAACTTGTGATCCTCCTATTTCACCCTCTAAATGTGATCCTTCAGTAGGATTTTACCTGCAACAAATGTGCTTACAACTAAGTAAGTCAAATGAAAGCCGTATTCTCAATACAGCAGTGAAAGTTAGTAAATACCCACTGCTCATTAAAGCAGCAGATATTCACACATTTGGTTCATCTCTTCCAAGATTCTACAGATCCCCCTGGTTTGGGCAGGACATTACCATGCTTCCCTGTGTCTGAGCACTTCATAAATATCCTCATACATGGTCATAAATGCTGGGGCAACTAGAATCATACCACACATCATTGTAATGTATGGGTGTCAGGCCTCACTTCCTTGCATTACTGTTTTATTTAACAAAATCAGGATCCTATCCCATTGGAGACAGCTGTCTATACCATTCTATAAAATAGTTCTCTGGGAAAAAGAGATGGGAATGCAGGGGTAAATGGAGAATTCAAATTTTCTTAAGAGTATCTATTTCACCCAACTCTTTGAAAGTAATTTTCATGGGGGGAGTTCCCTATTTATTTACTGTCTGTCCAGGATAAACAGAGTCTCCAGTATCTCCCAGCTCAGCATCATCTGCTTTGGCTGTCTGGGCTAGAGCCAGGAGTATGACTCACCTGGAATGGACCCTGCCCTGTATGCCATTGCAGAATAACAGAAACTCAGTCCCAAGAAGCCCTCACAGGCTGCATTCTGATTGGTTAGAGAATGGAGCTAGAAGCTTCTATGCCTGCAACCACAAGACACGGAAGTAGCCTCTTGCTACTCCTTAGCGTCTGAGTGAATGAAGGGCCTAAGGGGACAGTAAGAAGAAAACAGTGCCTCGTGTACCAGCATAAATATGTGCAACACAAAGGTCTGCAGATTTATACACAGATGTAGACAGTCTGAGAGAGACAGTTAGGAAGAACAGTTCTGTGGGTTTTAACAAGCCCAGCTATTCCTGTGGCTATAGCTTCCATACCTGACAAAGTGGTTCCATCATCCTTAGAAATGACCCTGTTGACTAACACCCTTTATAATCCCTAAGCCCCATGACCCTAATAGGTCTTCTCAAGGGTATGATATGAATGCAAGTCTATTTTGTGCAAAATCTTCAAACTTCTGGTAGGGGAACCTCACTGGCTGCCAAGGACTAGCCTTGGCTTGGAGGGGGGTTCCTGAGAAGAACTGTTTGAGAGCAGAAAAAGAACGACTCAAAGCCAATGATGAAGTGTGAGCTGACAACCCTGTGCTCTGATTTTGCTAGCTCTCCAGACAGCTCATCAAGATAATTCAGCTCTTGCAGACCAAAGCTCAATCTTTTATTTACATATCAATTCAATTGTCCAGGATTCAATCAATCCTTTTTGATTAACCCATGAATCAGCATCTTATGACCTTAGCCCCTTAATTCTTCGAAAAGATAGCAAGTACATTTTTTTTTTAAACATAGTAATTGAATTCAGAGATCTGCCTGCCTTTGTAAGTACAGACAATAAGCTAGCTGGGTGGGATCTTGCTCTGAGATCACCATTTCCACTAAGCCTGGGCCTAAACTTGCTCTGTCCCAGGCTGACTTTGAACTCAGGTATCTGTCTGCCTTTGTAAGCACAAACAATAAATTTAGCTGGGTGGGATCCCATCCTGAGGTCACCACTCCCTAAATCTCTTTATCTCCTTCCTTAGTATTTTCTGACAAACTGGCTCATAGTGCAGTTGCCTCTGTTCTTTTAGGTCCATGAAGCCCCTTATATAATTCATATTGCATCTTTATGTTTTTCATAGTTATGAAATTCTGTTTATATATTTTTGAACTCATGTTTTCAGAGTTTTTCTCACAGCCTTAAGGGCTGTCCTGAAGGCCACAGCATTCACCATTTTGCTGAGGAACATAGATATACACTTGACTCATGGACTCATGCTGTTTCTGATTATCATGGAATCATTAACCTAGGCAGGGAGAATATTTCCCTAAGGAGGAACATAAAGTAAATTATGTACATTATTATACAAACAAACTTTACTCCCAGCAACTGTCAACCTACTAGCTCTGCTCCTTTCCCCACTCTGTCCTTTCCCCATGGTCATGCATGACTTGGCAACTGGCTTAACTTTCAGTGAAGGAATTATCATGGATGTTGTCACAGTAATAGGATCAAGAGTGAGAGGAAGAGATTCAGTCTCTCAGGGATTAGAGTTAGTTATGATACATTCCCTCTCCATTGTTCAGAAGTTCCAAAACCCTTACCATAATCCATTTCAATGGCATTTCTTCAATGTTCAGTGAAGCACCTCCTACTGGGGACTCCACCTTAAAGATGGCCCATCATCTCCCACCTAGGACAGCAATCTTTTACTTTCCTATAGACAAGAGTTTCTTGGTCCATGCTGATATGGAGCTGGCTATGTAATACAGGCTAGCCCTAAATTCAAAATCCTCCTTCCCCAGACTCCCTAGTATTGGAGTCAAGGTATAAACCACTACACCTGACTTTAGAAGAAGAATCTTTAATACTCTAGCACCAAATCAAAACCAAAATGCAACAAAACCTAAAAAATTCTAACTGAGGGAGTTGATTATTCTGAAAGAAGTTGCTTCTGGAATTATAAGTGGGTTCTGGAAATGCATGAATTGGATGCTCCCTCCACATGCTTGCTGGGTGGAGAGGGTAAGGAACTTCGGGCTTTGTGTGATGTAAAGTATTAAGCCCATTCTTCTGATCTACTGTTGTGGGTGAACCATAGTAGGCTCTGAATTTGGGGTTACAGGAGCATCAAATGGAGAACCGTAGAGACAACAAACTAGTCAAGATACTTGACTTGAGTGGAGAAGGAAGTTGTCACATGGTTGGAGACAGTTTAAAGAATTTTTCTCTCATTGCCTGAACCCCAAACATTAAAGCCCCACTATGAACTTTTTGGCATTCTTGGAATCTAAGGTGTTTAAATACATCCCCAGAACCTGCTTTTTAGCTATTTTCTCTGAACTGAGACATTCATTCCTGGCAGGAGGGAAGCTCCTAAATAAAGCATCCAAGAGGCATAAAACTCTTACAATGAGTCACAAAGTTCCATCCATGGTTATAGAAACAGGAACAATTGCTGGGAAGAGGAGGGTGTCTGGGTTGCTGAGCTACCTGCCAGGGATAGGTTTTTCTGTGATGTTGCTGCCTTTCAGTCACCCAGGTTCTTGTAATAACCCCAAGAAACCCACACTGGCAAATTCTTTCTTTGGTTTATTGTCAGGGCCTGGTCTGTGTTCTCATGTCTCACTAGGAAGTCAAGCAACAGCTCCTCCAAAGCCTTAGGCCCAGCATGGGACCCACCTCTTATGGGGCAGATGGTTGTTTTCTGCTTCTGCCCAACATAAATATCATCTTTGGTTTCAAACTGGTTTGTGAGTGAAGGGAAGAATTAATGCACTTAGTATTATAAGAATATAAGGTTTAAACTAACAGAGTTATAATTAACAGCAAATCCAAAAGAAAAGCTAGAAAATTCACACCTCACTTGACTTTAGCAACTTTTTTTTTTTTGCCAGCCTAAAGTATCATATAAGAAATAAAAGGCAGTTAACTCCCTAAGACTCAATTTAAGAAAAAAGAAAAACTATCTTATGAAACTATTGTTTTTCTCACTAAACTGCAGCTTCCCAGATGCCAAGTAAGAGCAGTAACATGTCCTCTGGGAGCAAAAATGTCCTTTTCACCAACAAATGAGTTGACTACACATCTCAGACCACCCAAGACCACCCAAGAGCAGGAGCCCAGCTCCTGCTGGAGCAGGAGCAGCTGGGCAGGAGCCCAGCTGGGACATTTTGCTGTTTAAGCCCTGTTGGCTTCTCACAGAAGATTTGGCCCCTTCTATATTTGATATTCAGTTGATAAAGGTTCTAGTGGTCACATCTCACAGAGGCACAGAGAGACTGGGTCTCCAGTGGAGGAGGGGAAAGAGCAGAACTTGAGGGGCACCTGCAGCTCCTACCCACTGCACCTACTTCACTCACTGTCCCTTGGTTTCTACTAAGCCTATGTATTCATCTGGATCCATGATCCATGGTTTCTCCTTGGTCCTAAACACCCAAACCTGCTGGAGTTGTTGGTACTGATAACTGTGTCTGAGTGTCCTTGATCCAAGAGGGTCCAGTATTTTCTCTGTATGATCATCTGCGGCTAGAATCTGCTATAAGATTCAAGCAACATATGCAAATCTTAGCTTAAGAAAGGGCAGGAGGCCATGCCAGTGTGTGTGAGTATGTGGCTCAGATCCTGATACAGAACCATGTTATTTCATTTCCCTTAGCAGATACTGGGGAGTGTGGTGGTTTGAATAGGTTTGGCTCCCATAGACTCATGTGTTTGAATGTTTGGTTCTTGGGGAGTTGTGGCTTTATTGGAGGAAGTGTGTCACTACGGGGGCAGGCTTTGGGGTCTCCTATGTTAAAGCTCTGTCCAGTGTGCAAGTAGTCTCCTCCTGGTTGCCTGTGGCCTATGGTCCCCTTCTGCTGCCTTCAGATCAAGATGTAGAACTCTTGGCTCTTCCAGCACCATGTTTGTCTCTAGGCGGCCGTGCTTCCCTCTCTGAAAATAATGAAACTGTAAGCCAGCCACAATTAAATGTTTTCCTGTATAAGAGCTGCTGTGATTGTGTTGTTTCTTCACAGCAATAAAACCCTAACTAAGACAGAAGATGGTATTTAGGAGTGGGATATTGTTGTGATAGGCCTGACTGTGCTTTTGATTGGATAGATGTGGATTTTGGGATTTTGGATAAGGAAAGCAGGATAAGGCTTTAAGTGGGGCTTAATGGGCTGTACTAGTGGAAGCATGGAAGACAGTGGTACTGAGGGTGATTTGAACTATAAGGGTGTGATTCAAGAAATTTCAGAGGAGAAGAATTTTAATATGTTGCCTAAAGATCATTCTTGTGATATTTTGGTGAAGAATGTAGTGCATTTTGTCCTTGTCTGAAGAGTATGCCTGAGGATAAAGTGAAGCAATTTAGATTAATTGTATTGACAAAGTAAATCTCAAAACAGTCTAAAATAAACTTGATCTTCTGGTTTACTCTTATGAAGAGCATTTTGGATTAAATATAGCAAGCTTAGAAAGAAAAAATATAAACATATGGTTCAGGGATTAAAGAGGCACCAGGAAGTAGAATGGAGCTAAATCTTGTGTTCAAGGTCATAAACAAATTTAAGACATTAAGTGAAATTAAGGCAATGGTGACCTTGGGGAAAGATTCCAATCTAGATAGGCTTTCATTTTGTGAAAAGGAATCAAAAGCATAGGTCCAGGTATGGCAGTACATGACTTTAATCTCAGCACTCAGGCAACGGAGGCATGTAGATCTCTGAGTTTAAGGTCAGTCTACAGAGCAAGCTCCGGGACAGCCAAGCTTAGGCAGTGAAGAAAATAATCAAAACCAGAAAGCTGGTAAAGATGTTATAGAACAAGGGGTCCATGTTCTACCCTAGCATGCAGCAGAACTTGTCAGCTTTGGCCACATGGCTCTGGCTTTAGAATCAAGAATAGAAGGGGTTATGGAATCTCCCTCAATAAGTAAGAAAAGTTGCTCAGGCCATGTGTGTTGCAGGACTGATCCTGCATGGAGGCCTAGAGAGGCTATTGTGTGAAGCTGTGAAGGTGAAGTGTATATTGCCTTGGAGACCTCAGGATGTTAGAGATACCAGAGCCCGCTGAGGAAAGCTACTGACAAAGACTAGAAACAGCCTAAGAGAAAGAAATGTGTTGTAGTCAACAAAGCTGAAAGAAGTTGGAGATTTGAACATTTTGACATAAGACTTGGAGATGCAGAGTTTGAAGTTTGCCCAGCTGGTTTTCAGTCTTGCTTTGGTCCAGAATTTGCTCACTGTGCTCTCTTCTCTGCATTTTGGAATGGTAATGTATATCCTGTGCCATGATATGTTGGAAGTATGTAGTCTGTCTTTTGATTTTGATTTTATAGGGGATTAGAGTGCATTAAATTCAGAAAAGACTTTGAACTTTGGACTCTTAAACATTGTTGAGACTATGATAGACTATGGGGACTTTTGAAGTTGGACTAATGCATTTTGCATTATGTTATGGCTTCAAGCCTGTAAGGGCCAGGGAGTGGAATGTGGTGGTTTGAATTACCCCCCATAGACTCATGCATTTGAATGCTTAGCCCATGGGGAGTGGCAATGGACTGTGGCCTTGTATGAGTAGATGTGGTCATGTTAGAGGAAGTGTGCTACCATGGGGGTGGGCTTTGAGATCTCCTATGTTTACCCTCTGCCCAGTGTGTAAGTTGTCTTCTACTAGCTGACTTTGGAATTCAGTCCCCTTCTGCTGCTTTTGGGTCAAGATGTAGAACTCTTGTCTCCTCCAGCAACATGTTTGCTTGTAGGCTGGCATGCTTCCTGCCATTGTAAGACTCTGAGGAGTCCTAACTTACCCGAGACCCTCCGAGTGAATACATGGAGTTGGGAATTGATGCAAAATGCAAGAGAAATTTATTGATTCATCAGCATGCTGAGGTGGCTCTACGTACCAAGACAGGAGGGCAACCTCGTGGAGCCCATTCAGGGACCTTATATAAGATTTTAGAGCAGCCACCATTAGGTACAATGTGATTGGCAGAACAGTGTGACTTTTAAACTGATTCGTCTTTAGAGAATGAGGTAGCAGGGGCTTAATCAGCCCCTCTCTTTCAGCCTACGTGCTTTCTAACCTGTTTCTTCCATGTGCTCAGAGGGGGTTGGAGAACCTGGTGGAATATCTAAAAGTTCCTGAGCTGGGTGTGGAGGAGCCAGTGGAAGGAGGGCTCCAGATGCAGGGACTGAGGAAAAGCCGGGAGGTAAGAGCCTGCCGTCTTCCTCCAGTGGCTGGAGACCTCTGCCTGGGCCACCAGGCCTCCATAGCCAAACAGCGCAGGGAGAAAGCAAGAGCCGCCCACTTGTGTGGAAAAACCAGCAACAGGAGGGCTCCAGACACAGGGTCTGAAGAACAGCCAGGAGAGAGAACTGGTCTCCCAGGAATATTGACATCTGGGCTTGAAGGAAAGACAAGCCACAGTCAGAAAGAGAAAGACCAGCTAACACCAGAGATAACCAGATGGCGAAAGGCAAGGGCAAGAACACAAGGAACAGAAACCAAGACTACTTGGCTTCATCAGAACCCAGCTCTCCCACCACAGCCAGCCCTGGATACCCCAACACACCAGAAAAGGAAGACTCAGACTTAAAATCACATATCAAGAGGATGATAGAAGATTTAAAGAAGGAAATAAATAACTCCCTTAAAGAAATACAAGAGAACACAGGTAAACAACTGGAAACCCTTAAAGAGGACACACAAAAATCCCTTAAAGAATTACAAGAAAACACAAACAGGCATAATTACAGGAAAACACAAACAAATGAACAACACCATTCAGGAATTAAAACCAGAAATAGAAACAATAAAGAACTCACAAAGGGGGACAACCCTGGAGTTAGAGAACATAGGAAAGAAATCAGGAGTCATAGATGCAAGCATCACCAACAGAATACAAGAGATGGAAGAGAGAATCTCAGGTGCAGAAGATACCATAGAAAACATGGACACAACAGTCAAAGAAAACACAAAACCAAAAAGCTCCTAACCCAAAACATCCAGGAAATCCAGGACAAAATGAGAAGACAGAAAGAACCTGAGGATAATAGGTATAGAAGAGAGTGAAGACTGTCAACTTAAAGGACAAGTAAATATTTTCAACTAAATTATAGAAGAAAACCTCCCTAACCTAAAGAAAGAGATGAACATAAATATACAAGAAGCCTACAGAATGACAAATAGACTGGACCAGAAAAGAAATTCCTTCCGTCACATTATAGTCAAAATACCAAATGCACAAAACAAGGAAAGAATATTAAAAGCAGTAAGGGAAAAAGGGCAAGTAACATATAAAGGCAGACCTGTCAGAATTACACCAGATTTCTCACCAGAGACTATGAAAGCCAGAAGATCCTGGGCAGATCTCATACAGACTCTAAAAGAACACAAATGCCAGTCCAGGCTGCTATACCCAGCAAAACTCTCAACAATCATAGATGGTGAAACCAAAATATTCTATGACAAATCCAAATTTGCATAGTATGTTTCCACAAACCCAGCCCTACAAAGAATAATACATGGAAAATGCCAACCCAAGGAGGGAAACTACACTCAAGAAAAAGCAAGAAAGTAATCTTTCAACAAACTCAAAAGAAGATAGCCACACAAACATATAAACAACATCAAAAATAACAGGAAACAACAATCACTATTCTTTAATATCTCTTAACATCAATGGTCTCAACTCCCCAATAAAAAGACATAGACTGACAGACTGGATCTATAAACAGGACCCAGCATTTTGCTGCATCCAGGAAATGCACCTCCGTGTTAAAGACAAACACTACCTCAGAATAAAGGGCTGGAAAACAATTTTCCAGGCAAATGGCCCCAAGAAACAGGCTGGAATAGCCATTCTAATATCAGATAAAATTGACTTTCAACCAAAAGTCATCAAAAAGGATGGGGAAGGACACTTCATACTCATCAAAGGAAAAATCTACCAAGAAGAACTCTCAATTCTGAACATCTATGCCCCAAATGCAAGAGCTCCCACACTCATAAAAGAAACTCTACTAAAGCTCAAAGCACACATTGCACCTCACACAATAATAGTGGGAGACTTCAACACCACACTATCAACTATGGACAGATCTTGGAAACATAAACTAAACAGAGACATGGTGAAACTAACAGATGCTATGAACCAAATGGGTTTAACAGATATCTATAGAATATTTCATCCTGCATCAAAAGAATATACCTTCTTCTCAGCACCTCATGCTCCAAAATTGATCATATAATTGGTCACAAAACAAACCTCAACAGATATAAGAAGACTGAAATAATCCCATGCCTCCTATCAGATCACTATGGATTAAGGTTGGTCTTCAATGGCAACAACAACAACACAAAGCCCACATACATGTGGAAGCTGAACAGTGCTCTACTCAATGATAACTTGGTCAAGGAAGAAATAAAGAAGGAAATTAAAGACTTCCTAGAATTTAATGAAAATGAAAGTACAACATACCCAAACCTATGGGACACAATGAAAGCAGTGTTAAGAGGAAAACTCATAGCTCTGAATGCCTCCAAAAAGAAACTGGAGAGAGCAAATACTAGCAGCTTAACAGCACATCTGAAAGCTCTAGAACAAAAAGAAGCTAATACACCCAAGAAGAGTAGAAGGCAGGAAATAATCAAATTAAGGACTGAAATCAACCAAGTGGAAACTAAAAGAACTATACAAAGAATAAACAAAACCAAGAGCTGGTTCTTTGAGAAAATCAACAAGATAGATAAACCCTTAGCCAGATTAACCAGAGGGCACAGAGACAGTATCCAAATTAACAAAATTAGAAATGAAAACGGAGATATAACAACAGACTCTGAGGAAATTAAAAATATCATCAGATCCTACTACAAAAGCCTATACTCAACAAAATTGGAAAATCTGGAGGAAATGGACAAGATTCTAGACAGATACCAATTACCAAAGTTAAATCAGGATCAGATAAACCATCTAAACAGTCCCATAACCCCCAAAGAAATAGAAGCAGTCATTAACAGTCTCCCAACCAAAAAAAGCCCAAGACCAGATGGGTTCAGTGCAGAATTCTATCAGACCTTCAAAGAAGACCTAACACCAATACTCTTCAATCTATTCCACAAAATAGAAACGGAGGAACCCTACCTAATTAATTCTATGAGGCCACAGTTACACTGATACCAAAGCCCCACAAAGACCCAACAATAAAAGAAAACTTCAGACCAATTTCCCTTATGAATATCGATGCAAAAATAATCATTAAAATTCTTGCAAAACGAATCCAAGAACATATCACAACGATCATTCACTATGATCAAGTAGGCTTCATCCCAGGGATGGTTCAATACCTGGAAATCTATCAATGTAATCCACTACATAAACAAAATCAAAGAAAAAAATCACATGGTCATTTAGGTAGACACTGAAAAAGCATTTGACAAAGTTCATCATCCCTTCATGATAAAAGTCTTGGAAAGATCAGGAATTCAAGGAGCATACTTAAACATAGTAAAAGCAATATACAGCAAACCAGTAGCCAACATCAAACTAAATGGAGAGAAACTCGAAGCAATCCCACTAAAATCAGGGACTAGACAAGGCTGCCATCTCTCTCCCTACCTATTCAATATAGTACTTGAAGTTCTAGCTAGAGCAATCAGACAACAAAAGGAGGTCAAAGGGATACAAATTGGAAAGGAAGAAATCAAAATATCACTATTTGCAGATGATATGATGGTATACTTAAGTGACCCGAAAAACTCCACCAGAGATCTGCTACAGCTGATAAACAACTTCAGCAAAGTGGCTGGATACAAGATTAACTCAAGCAAATCAGTAGCTTTCCTATACTGGAAGGATAAACATGCTTAGAAAGAAATTAGGGAAATGACACCCTTCACCAATTGTCACAAACAATATAAAATATCTTGGTGTGACTCTAACCAAACAAGTGAAAGATCTGTATGACAAGAACTTCAAGTCTCTGAAGAAAGAAATCGAAGAAGACCTCAGAAGACGGAAAGATCTCCCATGCTCATGATTCGGCAGGATTAATATAGTTAAAATGGCCATCTATTTTAGCAATCTACAGATTCAATGCAATCCCCATCAAAATCCCAATTCAATTCTTCATAGACCTAGAAAGAGCAATTCTCAAATTCATATGGAATAACAAAAAACCCAGGATAGCAAAAACTATTCTCAACAATAAAAGGACTTCTGGGGGAATCAGCCTCCCTGACCTCAAGCTGTACTACAGAGCAGTAGTGATAAAAACTGCATGGTATTGGTACAGTGACAGGCAGGTAGATCAATGGAATAGAATCGAAGACCCAGAGATGAACCCATACACTTATGGACACTTGATCTTTGACAAAGGAGCTAAAACCATCCAGTGGAAAAAAGA